>JARFJB010000014.1:4177500-4320000 GCA_036346205.1 Vesta saturnalis | reverse complement strand
TTGAGAGTGTTCTTAGCTATGATCCAAAATCCTGACGAAAAAGAGATGTATTATCACTTTAAGGTGTATCTGTGTCTGTCTGCGTCATCGTAGCTCTCAAACGGATGAATTGATTTCGATTTAGTTTTTTTTGTTTGAAAGGTGAAGTCGAGAGTGTTCCTAGTTGTGATTCAAGAAACTTTTTTAATCCTTGATGAAAAAGACTGGTGTTACAAGTTTAACTGTGTATCGTGTATCTGTCTGGTAGCATCGTAGCTCCCAAACGTATGAACCGGTTTTGATTTAGATTTGTTTATTTGAAAGGTAACTTAATCGAGAGTGTTTTTAGCTATAATTCAGTTTGTTTCTTTTGAAATTAATTCCTCCGGGACCTTCGAAGATGTATGAATAATATAAAAGTTTGCACAAGGTGGATTAGAAAAATTTGAAATTCCAGACAGTATATATAGGATGTGCCACTCTCTATAATGGCTAAAAAAAATATTTTATTTTTGAACGTAATAGATCTCAAAAGTTGCTTAGCAATCACAGTTACAAGGAAATATAAAAAAAGTTACAAAATCAGTATACTTTTGGCTCGCTCAAACGAGTCAAGTATTTTGAAAATGTTGATTTTTGCATAATTTTCCGAAGTAGTAAAATTGTTGTTTTTGTTTAATTTATTTTTATTATTGTTTTTGTATTTGTCAGTATGTAGTGTATAGGTACCTAAATGAAGCACCAAAACAAACATTTGCTAAAAATGTTAAGTATATTTCCTAAGAAAACAACAATACTATAAGTTACTCTATATATGCTTTAAATAGTATTTGTAAAACATTTACTTAAAGTCTTTTTTATAATTAAATCTTGGCATACGCTGCCTAGAATTCTGCCTGGCTGCATTAAAACCTCCTCTAAGCGTTTGTCCTACGACAGAACCTGCAGCTTCATATGTTAGTCTAACACATCTCTTTACAGACTGTGTGTCGCAGGGAAACTTGGGAAAATGGAAAATGTCTACATTTCCTTCTGCGACGACTCTCCTCAGCTCCTCTGTTTCTATGTACTGCAAAAGCGGTGGTTCCGTTAATACGAGCTCCTCGTTCTGCAGGAAATCATATCGTAATAGTGATCACTTTCAAAATTAATTGGTGGTATTACAAAATATCTTTCCAGTGGGTTTTGCGAAGCACGAGCTTTCAAAACTCTCCTATAATCAGGTTCTCTTAGGACTTTGCTCTCTCAGTCAACATTGTTAATAATAAATTTTCAGGTTGCGCAAAATATGCGTTACGTTGGATGATTGGATCAACTATAGTTTTTATGTTATCAGGTAGGTATCTTGAGTTTTGACAAGAAACCACAAATTTCTGGCACCATCTTTACAAGAACTATTCATTTTTATCTGAAACTAGGTTGTAGCATAAGTTCTACAGACATAATTTGCCAACAAAGTTAATTCACTTGGTCGTGTGGTCGACACATACAGTCGCAGTATTCTGTTGGCAACTGTGAGCCATCTAGCGTGCGACAGTTTACCTAGGGATCTCTTTGATAAATTATAACCAACCACTCCGGCTGACACGGTCAGACAAATATCATATAAACATTTTTGATCTGTACTTCATTCTTTGCTAAAATTTCCGGCAATGAAACTGTGTGATTTCCCTGGTTTCACAGTGTTTTAATAATTGTCCTGTATGATCTGAAAATGCATTTGGTCCAGACATTTTTCAGTCCACGTGTGTCGCAACGGCAATTCGTTGATATGCAATTGACAGATCAGCCACTGTAGTGGTCCTTGGAGACGTTTTTCTAATAGTACGATTATTCCATTGTTCTTCCCGGTGTTTGTATTCGTTACATCGTATCCTGTTAGCTACCAAAGAATCTAGTTTTATACTTTTATCAGTGAGAGAAGAAAATATAGCTTGTCAGATATCTTTAGCTGTTCCGGTAGGTGGAATTGCATGGCTAAGATAAACAAAACCTTGTTCTTGAACTAATGTGACATGCTCTTCAACTGTAATCCGACGATAACATTTATTTCTATCTCAAACTGAGTACATTGTTTGATCTTTCCGTCCGTCAAAAGGCAAAGCTTCCATGTCATTCAAAACTCGCTCTTTCATTAGAATGGTTCTTCTTTTAATTCTAAGACGTCTTAATTTACTACGCTCTATGATAATACGGGGTGAAATCGTTGATGACTCCCTGATATCACTAAGTGTAGCCGAAGCAATAGGGGCACCAGCTCTGTACCATACTCCATAACAATCGCATACTTCAGCCAATTTTTCGTATTTGTTTGTATCAAATTTTCTCTTCCTAGGAGAGTCTAGGAGTTGAGGCTTTAATGTTGGTATATATCATCATCAGGAATTTTTTCAGTCTCGCTATCTGAGAACTACCGTCAACTGGGGTAACTTCGGACACATGTTATAACCTTTTTGATCACATACTAAAAACTAAGAAAACTAAATTTCTGTAATTTTCGGCTAAGATACCCCTAACATCTAGAGAAACAAGGACCATTTCAAAATTGTCACGTGCCCTAATTTTTTTTATTTTTTTTTTCTTGCAGTCTGTTCGAAGTATTATTAAACGGGGTGACTTCGGACCGCGGTATAAAATCACGTAAAATCGATATGTATCTCGTGCAGGGTGACTTTAGATCGTATATATATATATATATATATATATATATATATATATATATATATATATATATATAAAATTGTAATTGTAAAAAAAAATATTGTTTAATGTTAAAATAAAACAAAATCTTTTCTTATTTAATGATCGTTTATTGTAAAAATAAAACAAACTAATTTTCTCAACTAATAAAACTAGAAATTATTTACTTATCTAAAACAGAAGTTATACTCTTATCTAAATCTAAAAAAAAACAAACGCTTCTATTGCAAATACAGCCATGATCTATTCTATAACATCAGGCAAATTGGTGAACTTATAGCGATTTGTTCGAAAATGTAAAGAAGAAAGCCTTTGAACAATTTCGTTTTTTTCCAATAATGCTTTCATCCAACACATTTGGGAAATGAAAGAAAACATCATCTTCACATTTCTTTTTTCGAAGAAAGGAGACAAAATAACTTTCATCCTCCACATTTAAAATTCTTGCAACATAGAATTTGCTTTTAGAACAGTTTTATATAGGAAGTTTAACTAGTGTAAAATTACGATCTCTAATATTATCGTTCGAGAAGCAATCTCGTGGTTCTTCGTCGTTTCTTTTTCTGAATCGGACGATGTGCCCATATCAGATGGTATATAATCTTTGTCAAATTCATCGAATCTTTTTTTACGGATTTATAGTGAGCTAGTGGCAAAGAGTATGAGTCAGAATCACTGGATGGAATATTCTGGCATTGTTGAGGTTATTGGAAACCAGACGTGAAAAGAATATTTTCTGCTGGTTCGTTTTCAATCATATCTACAGGGCAATTCCTTTCTGGTGGAACTTTGATTCTCTTGCGTCTATTTGGTTTTTCTTGCAATTGAGGACTTCTATTTTCTTTGAGAAATTCCAGTAGTGTGGCATCTATTTCACGTCCTGTTGGAGCGTCTCCAGCTGTAAGTTCTTGAGGGAGACGTCTTAAAACTTCCTCTGAATTGTAGGGCCAAATACCCACGGCGAGAAATCCTGACACAATGTTTCTTTTTTGAATTTGTTTCAATTGCATCTAAGGTTTTCCTAAGAGGGTTTGAAAAATTTCTTCTGGAATGGACCTTTTCGTTTCAATTTCCACTCAGTCAAAATTTTTCTCCATGCCTTTTTAAGGGGGACAAACTAAGCCACATCGAGCGGCTGGCAGAGATGTGTGGAATTAGGTGGGAGTAAAACAAAAATTATATTCTGACGTGCGCATTCTTCTATAACTTCCAACGTTAGGTGACTGGACACGTTGTCACCAATTCAAATTTTTGGGCCGTTCTTGTGTCTGAAGTATGGTAAAAGTACCTGCTGAAACCATTACATAAAAGTTCTGGAATCAAACCAGCCTGAATTCGTCACACTGTAACCACATCCAATTGGTCCATTCTCTTCCCATTCTTGATATCTGTGCTTGGCCTTGTACACCACGAAGGGTGGAAGTTCTCCACTTGCTGACGCTATTATTATGCTTACGCTAGATTTAGACGAATCCATTACTCTGTCATAAGGTTTTGCTCCTCGTTTACAGATCACCTTAACATTGCCCGGATCATCTGAGAAATTGGTCTCATTATAATTAACTATCGGCGCTGGGTCAACATTTTCCAGAGAAGTTCGAAGTTCTGTGAAATATTCCCTTAAAGTGCCCTCATTTACTCGTGTCCTGTATCACTTTATGTTCTGGCAGAACCTTGTTGTTAGGTTTCTGTGGCGTAATAAATAACTTTACCCAATCATGACCCGGAAGATTATCTTTAAATTTTTTTATATTCGCTCCTTTCCTGTCGAGATATTGGTTGACTATTACTCTGACATCATACGGAGAAAGAGGAAATTCCCATTTTACCGTGGTATTAATAGCTTCAGCTAGTCTTGCTTCTTCTTCAGAGGATACTGCTGTTTGACCTCCGACTTTCGTACCATGAATTTTCTTAATTTTGTCGCTAATAGTCGACTTAGGTACACTATAAAATTTAGCAGCTTTCCGAATGCTATTCTTATGGGTTTTCATATAAAGGACGGCATTTTCTAACGACTGTTTGTTATAATTTTGGTAATTTCTACCGCCCAGTATTTTCTTATAAGTTCGACACGTTGTCTTAAGTCACCCCCTAAAAACGATTACTTTGATTATCACGCTATATACAAAACGTGCTCAAAGATAAACAGATAACGTCCTGGCAAAAATATTATTTAAGCATCTCACATTCCACTTAGGTGGTAGGCATGTATACTCCATGCCAGCCGGGGAGGTACCACCACCCTTACCATGGGCTCCTTAATATTGGGTCTCCGATTTTCTGAGCTCGGTAAGGGCTCCGTTACCTTTTCCATCATCCTCAATCTATTCTCATCCTTATTCTTCCTTCTCGCCCTCACTGTCTCCTATCGATTAAAAGTCCCAAATTAAAAATAAGATGGCTGTGGTTTCTAGGGTTATAAATTCCGGACGTAAAATCCTGCCCCATTCGGATGTCCGGAGGCAGGTCCCAAGCGACCTCGGTCATCGAAAGTATCAACTTTCTGATTCACTACTGCAACATCCGCGGTATCAGGTCTAATCTTAATGCTATTCACCAACATCTTGAACAATTACAACCTGATATATTGTTTCTATCTGAAACACAAGTCTCCTCGGAAGCTCCGAGTCACCGACTTGCAATTTCCTCAATACCATCTTCACTCTAACTTTCGATATAAAGGAGGCGTATGTGCCTACATCAAGGACAGAATTGCTTGCAAGAGGGTTTCTTCCTTAGAAAATAAAAATTTTGACGTGATTTGGTTTAAACATTCTGGTCCTAATTTTGTGAAATTCTTCTGTTGCATTTATAGGTCTCCTAATGACAGCAACTTTTAAGACTTCTTCGATTACCTTAGTACGAAAGTTGACTATCTCCTGTCTCAGTTTCCATCTTGCGATATCTCATTTGTAGGCGATTTCAATGTTCATAACTCTAATTGGCTTCAATTTTCATCTACTACAAATCCCGCTGGTCATAGTGCAGAAACATTTGCTATTTCATGTGATCTCACACAAATGATTTCTGAATCCACAAGAATCCCTGATAACCCTAACCATACTCCACATCTTCTAGATCTTTCTTACATCAAACCCTCTTGTTTATAAAACTTCCGTTCTTTCGCCTTTAGGTCTTTCCGACCATTGTCTAATAAAAGTCATTTCTACTGTACCAAATTCTACTGTTGTTCGCAAAACCGATAGAACCTTGTGGTGTGCTCGATGGAGTGATTTACGGGATTCCTTTGCAACCTTTCCATGGCGTGAATATTGTTTTAAGTCGTCCTCTTCTTCGGACATCGCTCTTTCAGTATCTGAAGTCATCCTCATGGGAATGGAGTTATACATTCCGAAAAAACAGTACCGTGTAGGTCATTCACGTTCCCAGCCCTGGTTCAATAAGGCTTGTTCTGATGCAATATCTTTAAAAAATAAATGTTACATTAAATGGAAATATAATAAATCGGTTGACAGTCATGTAGAATACGTTGGTGCTAGAAATATCTGCAAAAGTGTCATCACTAAAACTAAAAAGTTGTTCGAACAACGAAAATGCAATGAACTAGCTACATCTCCTTTAGGCAGTCGTAAATTTTGGTCTTTAGCAAAAGCCATTAGTAAAAACTTTCGAACATCTTCATTTCCCCCCCTGACATCTATTGACGGATCGGTAGTTGCTGATTCTGTAGACAAAGCCAACGTTTTTGTGGATTTGTTTGCATCAAACTCATGTCTCAATGATTCTGGAAAAGATGTGCCCCTAGTCAACTCTTCTTCATACGTTATGAAACCAATTCATTTTCGGTACAAGCTCTTGGAATCGATCATCAGTAGGCTTGATCTCAATAAGGCGACTGGCCCAGACGGTATCCCAGCTATTGTCTTAAAGAAATGTTCCCCCGAACTAGTACCAGTCCTATCTAAGCTCTATACGATCTCTATATCTTCTGGGAATTCCCTTCATCATGGAAGTTAGCAAATGTTCAACCTATTCCCAAAAAGGTGATAAGACCGATCCCTCAAATTACAGACCAATTGCCATCACTTCCATTTTGTCTAAAATCATGGAAAAAGCCATCAATCAGCAACTGCTCACGTTCTTGAAACTAACAAACTCCTTAGTGACCATCAATATGGGTTTAGGCAAAGTCGTTCAACAGGCGATCTTCTTTCATATGTGACCCAAGTTTGGAACAATACAGTAGAGCAGTCCGGTGAAACAGTTGTAGTCGCTTTAGATATCTCAAAGGCATTTGACCAAGTTTGGCATAAGTGTTTACTTGCCAAACTCACCTCGTTTGGGTTAAATGATGCGCTTATCAACTGGGTTTCTAGTTTCCTTGATGAAAGACGAATACGTGTCGTAGTTGATGGCTTTTTTTCAAAAGAAGTTAGCATTAACGCGGGCATACCACAGGGATCCGTTATAGCGCCTACACTTTTTCTGCATAAACGACCTTATTTCTTCAACAACTAACGCCATACATTGCTTTGCTGACGATAGCACTCTTCACTGTAGTTCATCTCAGTTTACTCATAGTGATAATCCACCTTCTATATCAAATCAAGAAATTAAAGCTGAAATGGCAAATTCAATCAACAAAGACATTCAACGTATTCTCGAATGGGGAAGCAATAATCTAGTTAAATTTAATGCTAACAAAACTCAGTGTTGCCTTATGTCCGCCAAAAAGATCGATCATTTCCTGTTGTAAGTATGAATGGCTCAGTTCTTAAGTTTTCAGACTCTATTACTCTGTTGGGTATGACTGTATCTTCAAATCTCTCATGGGTTGACCATCTTCTGTCAGCTACCAAAACAGCTGCTCGTAAAATAGGCTTTTGTACAGATCTAAGCAGTACTTTGCCTCTCGACAACTCCTTTTGCTGTATAAGGCCCAAATTCGGCCTCATCTGGAATATAATTCTCACCTTTGGGTTAGTGCTCCCAATACGCTCTCGATATCGTTGATTGTATTTAAAAGAGGCGATTAGGCTTATAAATGACCCGTCTTTAACTTCTCACATACAGTCCCTTGAGCATAGAAGGATGGTTTCAGTTCTTTCTTTGTATTATCGTTATTACAACGGCTATTGTGCTAGTGAATTACATTCTTTGATACCATCTCCGGCTATCTTTGCGAGAAACACTCGGTTCGCTCAATCACATCATCAGTATGCAGTACACGGCTTCTAAACTCTGGAATGATCTCCCTAGTTCCTGTTTTCCTCTCACTTATGACATGAGAAAATTTAAGGTAGCTGTTCATAGGCATCTATTGGCAATTCATTATCCCTCTATCCATCCTCCTAAGTGTTCCTGAGTGCTTTAGCACGATAGGCCAAGTTTAGCCTGTTCAGGTCCACAATCATAAAAAAAAAAAAAATATATATTAATAGAAATTATTCAAAAACATAGAGCTAAGTTGAGAACAACTTACTTTGTCACTCTTTTCGGGATTGACAAATCTTCTCCTACAAAAATATGGTCGAAAAACTAGAAAGCAATGTTTGCACGCTACCGCCTCATACCAATATCTTCAGTTGACTAACCTCCCAATACATCTACAAAGTCATATATTAGATATCGCGCACAGGGTTTCCGTTGTGAACCCATGTTAAGAAAATCTATCAGTGGTCCGAAGTCTCAGCTACTGGCCGAAGTCACCCCAGTTGACGGTGTCAGAAATATAACTGGAGGTAGAAGGTTTCGGTAAAACGACCTTTCGCTGTTTTAAAAACGTTTCACTTTTTTTCTCATGTCTTAAAACATGTTCATACGTTGGTAACGCAATACTATTAAATTTGTCATGATATTTCTCGATAATCCGTATCTTTGTACGACCTCTGGTTTGATTTGAACTTACTGGATTCGACGTCACCTTTATTTTATTTATGATAAAGGGTAACAATTATTTAAGAATTACAGTCTAACACTGAAAAGTGTCCGTAGTTAGTTAAATAACACCCTATCAAAATGAAACGTAAGAAATAATTAATTTTATAGATAATAATAAGTTTGGGTAGTAAGAAAAATAAATGATTGATGGTATCAAGAGAATTAAGGTGGAAGTGGTAATATATAACCAGAAATGTTTTCGTTAATCCATATAATATTTTCATTATCAAGCATGTCTGCATTAATGGCTAAGAATCCAAAATATTTTCAAGTTGAAAGACTGCTTTTAAAATATGCCGGTATTAACATTGATTGTGATGAAAGTGTTGCTTATAAAATGTATACTGCCGTAATTATAGGATTATTCAAAATTCCTTTTCCGCTATTGCTTTTGATTAGTTCATTTAGAGAAACTAAATCTGAAGAAGCAATGGATACTTGGCTTTATTCAGTGGAAACATTAATGGGTAAGATATGCTCTTCTACTTTTGTAACGTTTTGTAAACTTACTCTGCAGAATTATATAGTTAGATAACTAATAAAACAAAAGAAATTCTACTAATATCAACTTCTATAATTTCATCTAAAAATTGTTATTAGAATATATTCAGACGCCATCAACATGCCTAAACGAAATTAGAATTTTTACTAATATCAATTATAAAGGTACATGTACGCCAAACCTTTGTAGACTTCTTACTCATTTTTAAAATGTAAGTAAATACAAGTAGAGTGGATTGTTCTCTCTTATTTACTTTACAGCGCCTTTTAAGAGCGCGTAACAATTAAAATCTATAAAGATAAAATTAGCAAGTGTTTTAATAAAGAGTAGTATAACTGTGTTAATGTTTAATTAGAGTCCTTCGTTAATCATTTTTTGGACGTGCGTGGCAATTGATTAACAGTTGTAACTTAGATAGAGCTTCTCTTAAATTATTATAAGTTTTATGATAGTATACGTAAAGTCACGTATTGACACCATTTTGTAACATATACGTTCGTTATGGCACCTACATGTACAGGTTGTCCCATTTTGGTTGTCCTCGCAGGGTATCTCAGTTATTAGCAAAGATACAGAGATGCGGTTTTCGCGAACGTTGGCTACTTTTTTGTGAAACGAAAGATGACACAAACATAATTACTCTAGCTCTTCTCATTTTTGAGATACAGGGCGTTTTTGAAAAAGTTGCATTTTGAGACAGCCCCCGTATCTCAGCTATACGATAACTTATAGAAAAAGTGTTCTTTATATAATTTTTTCCGTAGAATGCAGTGCTGTTTTCAGAATGAGTATACGGGGTCAGGTTAAAAAGTTATCGGGATCAACTTCATTTTTTTTAAATGGGACACCCTGTCTATTTTCTCATAATTAAATTTCTCTTGTTCTAAGCACTTCAAATATATATAACAATTATCACTTATTTTGATAAATAGCGTGGTATTTTGTATTATTAACTGAATTTCTTAGTAGGCTTTGAATTCGTAATCTTCTATTGTTTTTTTTTGTGCCTAATATAGGAAACCATCATTATGTAATTATATGTCATTGAAGAAGATACAAATTTCGGCAAAATAATTTATTTTATTTCCAGAATTGTTGATTTGAAACTCATATAAATATTGGATGTATTTATTTATAAATTTAGAGACAAACGAAAATAAGAAGAATTAAAATTTTATAAATATTGCTCAATTTGCTGACCATTATGGTCAAGACAAATCCTACATCTCCGAAGAATTTCTTGAATGGATCTTAATAAAACTAGAGGTCTTAAACGTAGTTCTTCAAAGGCTTCTCTTGTTGCATTCATCAAAGCTTCTTGAGTTTCATACCGTCTTTGATGAATTTTATTTTTAAGGTAGCCCCACAAAAAAAATCTAAAATTGATAGGTCTGGGGACCTTGCTGGCCAATTAACTGGTCCATTGTTACCAATCCAATGGTTTTGAAACATTGTATTGAGGTAATCTCTTACTAGTCTTGCATTGTGGCAAGGTGCCCCGTCTTGCTGAAAATAAACCTCTCTTAGCTGGGCTAACGGGTATCATCAAACAATTCTGGAAGGCAAATGTCCAAAATTTCCAAATATCGTTGATGGTTCAAATTGCCTTCAAACATGTAAAATGTTAATCTGCCTCCTAAAATGAAACAGGACACATTGAACCCAAACCTGCCTTGCTGCTGACGGATCACGGTAACATGCCGATTTTCGTTAGACCAGAAACGATTCGTTGCACGATTGTAAATTCCGGCGGAGCTTATATGGCTTTCATCCGACCATATAACTAAACGACCAAAATTACCATTTTCTTCACTTTTCTGAATATACCATCTACAGAAATCGATACGCAATTGAGCATCACCCGGATGCAAGTGGTGGATGACTTGAGGTATATATGGTTTATAATGGTATTTTTAAATATTTTGATACTTTCGTTTTGAAATGCCCACCGATTCTTCTATTTTTCTGCAAGACGTATAATTTTCGTTAACAGTGACCTCTGCAAGGACATTTATTTCATTATTTTCTTCGTTTTCTTTTCTATATGTTTTGGCGCGTGGCCTTTCAAACGATCCGTGATTTTCCAAATTTTGTTTTAACCTAATGAATGTTTTTACACGGTTGCCTTCTTTCCGAAATCTATAATATTCACATTTTATTTAACTCAAATGATGACTAACATTCCAGTAAATATAAATACCTTTCAAAATATATTTCCTTCGCTTGCTCTGCATTAAAATTTGTTTGGTAATAAACCCCAATCATATCTAATTTCTCATAGTTCTCGTACCCTAAATTATTCGCCATGGTTTGAAACTTTGTAAAAATTCAAAATAACGAAAAGAATATTGAAAACTTTACTAACAATAAGGATCTCAACAATCAACAAATTTGCAAATATTGACAAATGTCAAAAAATGAAGTTGTCATGGTAAAACAATTGCAGTACCAAAGGCCACTAACAAATCCAGTTAATAATTTGAAATACTGCGCTATTTGTATAAAAAAATGATGAATGCTATACATATTTGAAATGCTTAGAACAAGGAAAATTTAATTATGAGAAAATAGACAGGGTGTCCCATTTAAAAAAAATGAAGTTAATCCCGATAACTTTTTGACCTGACCCCGTATACTCATTCTGAAAGCAGCACTGCATTCTACGGAAAAAATTATATAAAGAACACTTTTTCTATAAGTTATCGTATAGCTGAGATACGGGGGCTGTCTCAAAATGCAACTTTTTCAAAAACGCCCTGTATCTCAAAAATGAGAAGAGCTAGAGTAATTATGTTTGTGTCATCTTTCGTTTCACAAAAAAGTAGCCAACGTTCGCGAAAACCGCATCTCTGTATCTTTGCTAATAACTGAGATACCCTGCGAGGACAACCAAAATGGGACAACCTGTACATTGTGACACCTTTTTCTGGTGTCAGGACGTTTCCGCTCATATATTACTTTTAGCAACCGACAGAAGCGAATATCGGAGAGTGTGACGACCATATATCTATAGAATTCCTATTTTGGTTGAAGACATAGGTCTATACCAAAAGCATAGTTTAAACGTCTAAGGGCCGGTTGTATAAAGTCTCGTTGACTAAAGGTTGAGTTTAAACCGCCGCGTCGTGTGAATGCGAAATTGTAGCACAGTACCTACGGTTGAACCGTCAGTTTCGCCAACCCGTAGTTCTAGTAGCAATTGAACGTTTCAACCGTCGGTTGACTTTTCAGTATTTTAATATGAGTAAAATCTTTTGGTCTGTTTCCTTGATATTTGTTGTTAAACTTGTTTATTTTTGTGGATTAGTCTGGTTAAATATATTTTTAAGGATTTCTCAACGAAAACACTAGTTCTCCTGATTCAGATGAAGAGATAATTTTAGTACTACAACGTAGAGTCAGATGTGCGAATACGCGCAGGTAACTTTACGAAGTGGTCTGACTAAGAATTTGTGATAAGATTCGGTTACAAACAGAAACAGTCATGTTTTTGTTAACCTTAATTGAACATCAATTAGCATCCGCAACCAACAGGTAATGATAGGTTTAATTTTGTTAGTTGAACTAAAATATATTTATTCAGGGTGAATGACGACCGACGCCACGAAGTTCTACAGCAAAGCGGTATATAATCGTTAACTTCTAATACATTGATATCATGTAAGTCAATATGAGCAACATTTTAAAAATATTTTTAAATATACAGGTAGGTCCAAAAAAAGTGGCATGTTAAAGTTATGTTTTTTTATTATTGCATTTATGAATTTTACATAACAAATAAGTAGCACTTTCATGAGGGTTCCCTATACCTACGTACAGAGTGTTTCAAGTTATATCAGTTTTTCTGAAAATGTAGGGTTTTAGGAAAAATTAAATATCTCCTAATAAAATTAACTCCAACAAATTTACTCTTAGGTTTAAATAAAATACTGTTCACTTAGTCTATTTATTGACTGAATAGTAAACACCTCTTTGCAGGGGTAAATTTTTTCAGTTAAATTAGTAGAACATTCACACTGAAATATTCGGCTTATTTTAAATGGAACACCCTGTATTTAATACGCTTATCGTTTAGCTTAACTTTCAAAAATCTATTGCGATTTTTAGTTTAATCTATATAATGCAACAGTTTCACAGAGTAACGATAGAAAGCATGTACACAATGGAAACGAAAATTTTATATGTGGTGTGATAATTTGCTCAAAAAATTAAAAAAGTTGCAATAAATGTTCGATATTATGTCCATCTTCTTGATTACATAGTGTTATTCTTTTTTCCAACGACCATCTTACGTTTTGCAACATATCAAGGGTGACCGTCTCAAAAGCATTTCCGATTCTTCTTTTCATATCATCTGGGAGGGGTGCTGTAAACTAAATTTTTGATATAGCCCCAAAAGAAGAAATCCATGGATGTTAGTTCAGGAGATCTAGGTGGCCAGGCAATTTGTCCACCTCTCTCAATCAAATTATCAGGAAACTTCCTATTTAAATATTCTCTAACAACACGTGACAAATGTGCAGGTGCTCCATCTAATTGCAACCATATATTTTATCTAATATTTAAAGGAATACTTTCTAAAAGTTCCCAAAATCCTCTCTTTAAAAACAAAAAAAAAATTAAATTAAAAAACAAGGAATTTTTGCCATCGAAGTATACGGGCCAATAACGTGTTTTCCAATTCCACCATACATATTAACACTTCGTCGATTTTGACATTTCGGTGTCGTAATAATGGAAATTGTGCCGATTCACTAATCCATTATTATGGAATGTTGGCTCGTTGGTAAATAATACATTTCCAAAAAAACGTTCATTGTCACTAACTTGATCAAGGACCCACAAGGAATAATCAATATGTTTTTGAAAGTCAGTATTTTGGTTGTCAACAACGGTACCTAACATCACAAACTCATTATCATCATCATTTGTAACAGGCTTCATTTTTAGTTGTTTTGGGTAAGTTGCACTTCCTGTATCACCAAATGTTTGAAGTAACCTTTCAAAAACCTTTTTACAGGGATGCACCTGATTAACGTATTTTTCTGAGTACACTCTTGAAGCAAGCAAACAATTTTCATAGCATACACCAATGGTTAAAATCATATCAATTCTTTCTTGTTGTGAATATACCATTATTAAATTGAAAATATTTCAACAACTTTCAACAGAATCGGAAAAAATAACAATACACAATGACAAAAGTCACGCGTAATGTCAGAATTTTAACATTAACAAATGCGTTACCGGAAATTCCACAGCACTACAAAACTTTAATATGTAAATTACAAATATCTGAAATCTATCATGTTCACATAAAATTGGTACAGAGCTCTCTACTTATTGGCATAGAAAAATACTACTACATTAACAAAAAGACATTAAGTAGGCCCTTTCGGAGGATATTTCTACAAATGATACAGAAACAGACAAATTCCAAAAATTATTAAATAAGTTGAAAATTCGAAGGTTTAGGTATAGGAAACCCTTATAAAAGTTGAAATGTAATTAAGTAAGCTAAAAGATAATCGTATAAAATACAGGGTGTCCCATTTAAAATAAGCCGAATATTTCAGTATGAATGTTCTACTAATTTATCTGAAAAAAATGAACACCCTATAATGAGGTGTTTACTATTCAGTCAAAATATAGACTAAGGGATCTATGTTTTACTTAAACCTAAGAGTAAATTTGTTGGAGTTAATTTTATTAGAAGATATTTAATTTTCAGAAAAATTGATATAACTTGAAACACTCTGTAAGTAGTAATATAGAGCCGGTTCTGGACCAGTTCAAGGTCACTCGCCCTCTGGTGGTGAAAAACGGAAGCTTTTGGAGCTCTTTCAAGGTCAAACTTTAGGCGGTAAATTAAAAATTTTGGAGCTGGTCAAGGTCAAAGCTAAAAATAGAAGTTGCAAGGTAATCATAAATCTAAAAATAGTTTTCAAGGCCAGAGGTTATTGACCTACGGTGGTGTCATATTACATTTCTTAGAAATATAAAAAGGTCAAGGTGTAAAGCTAAAAATAGAAGTTGCAAGGTAATCATTCTTAGAAATCTAAAAGTTTTTTGAGTAGGTTAGCTCAAGGTCAAGGTCATCGTACACATTGCATATATCGGTAGTAGTAATGTAAGGCAGGAGCTACTCCACTTCAAGGTCACGACGATCTCGTAAGCTATGCATAAAAAGTAGGTCATGAGTTCATTGAAGGTGAATACTCCACTTCAAGCTAAAAATAGAAATTGCAATGTCACCATCCTCATCATATCACAAGGTCACTCTGCGCTCAAACGTTTTGGCGGGAAATTTGTATGTCAAGGTCAGACGCTAATTGTTTGGAAATAAATGATATATTTTTTGTTGCAAAAAAAGTCTTCTATTTTTTGAATAAATGAAGGGTACATCATAATGAAGAGAGCTGCTATTGATGAGACTAAAAAAATGTAGCGTATAATATGGTGTCTGCAGGTATATTGGCTAAGCTCTTCAAGGTTAAAATTTATTGGTATCATATTACAATTCATACAAACCAATCTTCAAGGTTAAATTTTATTAACAAGGTATTGAGAAGGTATCATATTACAGTTCTTATGTTCGACCCTTCAAGGTTCTTAGGAATAGCAAAATAAGCGTTATTAACCAATGACACATGTAACTGACTTTGTGCATGCTCGGTATTGCTCGGGTATCCTCGCGGAGTCTACCCTTCTATATAAGTTTAAATTTTATAATCACATATCATTCGCTTCGACATCATGTTTTTCTAAAAAGTATATACGTTAAAGCATTGTTTTTGCACATTAAAATCGCTTACGTATTTACTATTAGCGTGTGTAAACCTAACCAGAAAATCAGTTCTATTTGTTTAAATGTAGCATGTGGAAATACTGCACGATTGCATTAGCGCATATACAACGCGCTAACGAAGACAACCAGACAAATATGGAAAAGTATTGATTGTTATAATTGATGTGCAAGGATTTAAAACAGCAAGAAATATATTTACACCTAAGGAACTAGCGATATATAATGGAGAGCAAATTGCTCCTTACGTATTCAAGCCTCCATTTCCATGGCACACCTTGGATAGTGAATTTCAAAAACAAGCTAATTGGTTAATTCACAACCACCACTTTGTCAAGTGGGAATATGTATATACACAAAACACTTGTCACTGTGCTTTGGCTCATGTATATCATTTATATGAAAAAATTGTAGTGAAGTTCTAATAAAGATTTATTAACTGACATGTATATGTACATATCTTATTCGCATGTATTACCTCAACGCTTTTATGAGTATTTCAAAGAAGAACTGGATAATTTAAATGTTATCTAAGAATAAACATTTGTGTAACATTTTTTTTTTTTGGATAATGAGAACCTAAACTGCTTTCAGTCTGCCGGAAACAGATACGGCTTCTGAGAAACAGCTACCTGTTTTTGAGAAACGGGTACCCCGTTTTAGGTCTGTTTTTTGAGCTGTTTTCGGAAACCGGGGAAGCTGTTTTGAGCTGTTTCTGCCTGTTGCTGGAAAAAATAGGTATCTGTTTTTTTGAGCTGACTGCATCAAAGTTTATGCTATTCACATTTTTGGTGTTTACAATATTCTGCCGAACAATTTACAAATTGTTGTTGGCTTCAGCCAACTCACTGCATAAACGTTCCAAATTTTCACTATACTAAAATTGAATTTATCTTAATTAATAAAATAAGGATATTTCTATTAAACCACATAAATCGAAACTTTTTATTAGTATAGGTACTGTTTATAAAACAGAAAAAACACTTGTAACTATGTCACAAAAAAAATTAAGTATCCTTAACAATGTTCCGTTTAATAGTATCAAATAAAACCATATCAAATTATTTTCTTGCAAATTCAACAACTGCTGATAACACTAAACAGAACCAACTGTCAATTTTACGTTTCAGTTGTGAGAGTTACTATTACTTTATTTCATAAAATAAAATCGTTAGTTTTTAGTGTTTAGAAAATTTTGGATCTGCTATCTTTTGCGCTGTTATTTGTTTAGTCTATATACAAAAATTCAGAATTTTTGACTTGACCATTAAACTGCTATGTACCTTTATAATTATCACATAAGTAAAAGTATTAGAATTTCACTACAATTTTTTCATATAAATGATATACATGAGCCAAAGCACAGTGACAAGTGTTTTGTGTATGAAAAAAACAGCATGGATGAAGTTTGGGTAAAGTAGGTTGTTCTTCAAACACCGTAATGCGTTGTTTTAAAAATTTTTGAATAAAATCAGCTTTCTCTCGTCCTTTAACGTACACCTCATCTGTTGTTGATATGAAATCACTAAATATACGAGGGAATAGACGTGGAGAAGTATATCCATATTCCCACTTGATAAAGTGGTGGTTGTGAATTAACCAATTAGCTTGTTTTTGAAATTCACTATCCAAGGTGTGCCATGGAAATGGAGGCTTGAATACGTAATGAGCAATTTGCTCTCCATTATATATCGCTAGTTCCTTAGGTGTAAATATATTTCTTGCTGTTTTGCACATCAATTATAACAATCATTACTTTTCTATATTTGTCTGGTTGTCTTAGTTAGCGCGTTGTATATGCGCTAATGCAATCGTGCAGTATTTCCACGTGCTACATTTAAACAAATAGAACTGATTTTCTGGTTAGGTTTACACACACACTATTACAATAGTAAATACGTAAGCGATTTTAATGTGCAAAAACAATTCTTTAACATATATACTTTTTAGAAAAACATGATGTCGAAGCGAATGATATGTGATTATAAAATTTAAACTTATATAGAAGGGTAGACTCCGCGAGGATACCCGGCAATACCGAGCATGCACAAAGTCAGTTACATGTGTCATTGGTTAAGAACGCTTATTTTGCTATTCCTAAGAACCTTGAAGGGTCGAACATAAGAACTGTAATATGATGCCTTCTCAATACCTTGTCAATAAAATTTAACCTTGAAGATTGGTTTGTATGAATTGTAATATGATACCAATAAATTTTAACCTTGAAGAGCTTAGCTTATATACCTGCAGACACCATATTATACGCTACATTTTTTTAGTCTCATCAATAGCAGCTCTCTTCATTAAGATGTACCCTTCATTTAATCAAAAAATAGAAGACTTTTTTTTTGCAACAAAAAATATATAATTTATTTCCAAACAATTATACATAGATATATATATATATATATATATATATATATATATATATATATATATATATATATATATATATATATATATTATTATTATTATTTTTTTTACAGAAATGTTAAATTAGTCGTCTTTCCTACAGTTCCGGCGCTGGTAATCTACATGTCATTCTCAACCAGATATTGCCTAAACTTTTCAATGCGATCTTCTTTTTTGAACTATTCATAAAATCCTAATGGAAGTATGCACTTAAAGTTCTGGGTCTCAATGATAATATGTTTACCATACTTTGTGTCGATGGTATTCATATCAATCACTTTATATTTTGCACCCACCTCCAAGTCTTTTATGTTCGTGAAGGATTTACAGAAAGTGCTGCTGTTCAATGCAGATAGATCCATCTTTACTGATTCGAAAACGCTTATGAATTATGGTTGACACCGGAACTGTCCTATATATTACTGCATCATGATTTTGATGGTAGAGGGGAGAGTGTACTTTGATAATTGTATCGATAGGCTAATCTGCATCTGATGAGGATGAACTGCTACCATCAGGAGATGCTGTCCATTTTTTTACATCGTTGCAAAACTGATGCAATTGCACAGCTTTCAGTTCTTCTACAAAACATGTTCTACATATTTTCTTTAAATTTAAAAAACTTTTTCACTAGGACGTTACACTCCGCTTCACTATAATCACCTCGCCCGTAAACCGCCTCATGTTCGGCATCGAATACTAATGCCAAAAATTCTTGCTTCAAGCGTTCCACCGCTGTTGCCAGGTCAGTTGCTTTGGTCCATTGCTCTTGAGCGAATGCCATCCACATGTTTTACACAACACTCACTACCCATTACACTATTTCCTTATATTGTTACTCTAAACTACCTCCACTATGTTACATTAGTGCAGATATGAACCATCTCTTTGATTACCATACATATCTGGTTACGCGCATAAGCTACTTTCAACGATGATGCTGTGACTATACTTTTTAGCTATAACGCGATCACCTTTTAGTGAGAACATGAACCGACCATTTTTAGCTATGATATACAGATAAATAACCTTTGACCTTGACCTTAACTACACTATTTTTAGACTTCTAAGAATTGTAATATGATGATGATGACATTGCAATTTCTATTTTTAGCGTCTGACCTTGACATACAAATTTCCCGCCAAAACGTTTGAGCGCAGAGTGACCTTGTGATATGATGAGGATGGTGACATTGCAATTTCTATTTTTAGCTTGAAGTGGAGTATTCACCTTCAATGAACTCATGACCTACTTTTTATGCATAGCTTACGAGATCGTCGTGACCTTGAAGTGGAGTAGCTCCTGCCTTACATTACTACTACCGATATATGCAATGTGTACGATGACCTTGACCTTGAGCTAACCTACTCAAAAAACTTTTAGATTTCTAAGAATGATTACCTTGCAACTTCTATTTTTAGCTTTTCACCTTGACCTTTTTATATTTCTAAGAAATGTAATATGACACCACCGTAGGTCAATAACCTCTGGCCTTGAAAACTATTTTTAGATTCATGATTACCATGCAACTTCTATTTTTAGCTTTGACCTTGACCAGCTCCAAAATTTTAAATTTACCGCCTAAAGTTTGACCTTGAAAGAGCTCCAAAAGCTTCCGTTTTTCACCACCAGAGGGCGAGTGACCTTGAACTGGTCCAGAACCGGCCCTATATTACTACTTCTGTATATAGGTACCTATAGGGAACCCTTATGATTCGAAAATGCAATAATATGCGGGGTGTGTTGTTTAAAAAACCATAACTTCGATATGCCACTTTTACTTGGAGCACCCTGTATATTTCAAAATATTTTTTAAATGTTGCTCATATTGACTTACATAATATCACTGTATTAGAAATTAACGATTATATGCCGCTTCGCCGTAGAACTCCGTGGCCTCGGTCGTGATTCACCCTGTACACAATGATAGGAATATGCCAATTACCCCTATGAACCAACTGCGCGTTTATGCTATGGGTAGCGTGCATATAACTGTTGGAGATTTGGTTGGAATTGATAAGTCCACAGTATGCCGTATTGTAAAAAAGGTAGCAATGGCAATTTGTACATTATCAGAAACTTCTGTACACATGCCAAACACTGAAGAAGAAAGTAAAAGGGCTCAATTAACTTTTTATAAAATTTCCTTGTACCATATGAGCTATAGGCTGTAGTCATATCCGGATTCAAGCCCTAGCTAAATATATTATTGATACATTTATTTATTTACCTGTGTATCGTGTTTAGGAGATAACAATGCTGAGTATTTTCGTAATTGAAAAGGATATTTCTCCCTAAATGTACAAGTAGTTCGTGATACAGCCCTTTAAGTCATAGATATAGTAGCAACATCCGACACATGACCAGACCATTCAATAATTCTAGGATTCATGCTCGTTTGGAAAACCACGAATTCCATAACAGTGTTATTTTAGGAGATTCAGGTTACCTAGTACATTGATTATTTAATAACACCATTGCAACATCCAAACAGTCCAAATGAACGGTTGTTTAATGTGGCCCAGATTCGCACTAGGAATCCAATCGAGAGATTAGCTGGGGTGTGGGTTTACCCATTTTAAGTATGGGAATTAGAGTAGCACAAGGCACAGCACAATGCATTATCATCGCATGTGCTATTTTACACAACATAACACAAGATAAAAAAGAACCAGAACCGTTATTTGATCCTGAAACTGTACAACCAGAAGCCGATGAAAATCTAACTTTAGAGAACCATTTATGCACTATTTTTTTACTTTATAAATTAATAATTAACCTAATAAATTAGACATGTTTGTAAATATACTACATTTTTTTTTTACTGATTATGATTTTTTATTTCTGAATTTGTAATTCTAATAAATCATTTTGTAATTTTAGGTTTTGATTTTTTAATTTTTGGGTTTCTAGTATTTCCTTATGTAGCTATTATTTTGTTTTATCTTTCTTAATTAACATTTCCTTTTGTAGCTTTTTTAATTCTACCTCTGAAATGGTTATCTGGGCCAACACTTTTGTTGTATTTTCCACAATGTTATTATTTTTACTCTTAATTTTATTTATACCCACCACTATGTTTATTCTTCCTTCTTTACATCTCAGCAACTTATGCTAGTATATGTACTCCAATCTGTAGAATATTATATTGATAGGTGTTAATGTTACAATATAAAGTCACCGTTTGTTGACATAGCTTCAACGTTCGATGGCTCTCTTATGACCACTGTGACGTCGATTAAGTCATTATACTTATCTGATGGTTCTAATGAGGATACATAATTCTCTTTCACCTTGTCCGCATCACTGCGATTCCATGTAACGCTAGATGAACTACATATAATCATGTCATGTTAATACCGAAGAGTACATGAATTTTATTACTACAAAAATCATTATCTCCTACATATGGTGCCATGCCTTCAATTGACAAACTTGTAACTTCTTAGGTGGTAGGCATGTATACTCCATGCCAGCCGGGGAAGTACCACCACACTTACCACGGGCTCCTCAATATTGGGTCTCCGATTTTCTGAGCTCGGTAAGCGCTGCCGGTTACCTTTTCCTTCGTCCTTAATCTATTCTCATCCTTATTCTTCCTTCTCGCCCTCACTGTCTTCCTATAGGATAAAAAGTCCCAAATTAAAAAATAAGATGGCTGTGGTTTCTAGGGTAACAAATTCTGGACGTAAAATCCGGCCCCATTCGGATGTCCGGGAGGGCAGGGCCCAAGCGACCTCGGTCATCGAAAGTATCAACTTTCTGATTCACTACTGCAACATCCGCGGTATCAGGTCTAATCTTAATGCTATTCACCAACATCTTGAAGAATTACAACCTGATATTTTGTTTCTATCTGAAACACAAGTCTCCTCTGAAAGCTCCGAGTCACCCGACTTACAATTTCCTCAATACCACCTTCACTCTAACTTTCGATATAAAGGAAGCGTATGTGCCTACATCAAGGACAGAATTGCTTGCAAGAGGGTATTTTACTTAGAAAATAAAAATTTTGACGTGATTTGGTTTAAACATTCTGGTCCTAATTTTGTGAAATTCTACTGTTGCATTTATAGGTCTCCTAATGACAGTAACTTTCAAGACTTCTTCGATTACGTTAGTATGAAAGTTGACTATCTCCTGTCCCAGTTTCCATCTTGCGATATCTCAATTGTAGGCGATTTCAATGTTCATAATTCTAATTGGCTTCAGTTTTCTTCTACTACAAATCCTGCTGGTCATAGTGCAGAAACATTTGTTATTTCATGTGATCTCACACACATGATTTCTGAACCCACAAGGATCCTTGATAACCCTAACCATACTCCACATCTTCTAGATCTCTTTCTTACATCAAACCCTCTTGTTTATAAAACTTCCGTTCTTTCACCTTTAGGTCTTTCCGACCATTGTCTAACAGAATTCATTTTGTACCTAATTCCACTGTTGTTCGCAAAACCGATAGATCCTTGTGGTGTTTTAAGTCATCACGATGGAGTGATTTACGGGATTTCTTTGCAACCTTTCCATGGCGTGAATGTTGTTTTAAGTCGTCCTCTTCTTCGGACATCGCTCTTTCAGTATCTGAAGTCATCCTCATGGGAATGGAACAGTACCGTATAGGTCATTCACGTTCCAAACCCTGGTTCAATAAGGCTTGTGCTGATGCAATATCTTTAAAAAGTAAATATTACATTAAATGGAAATCTAATAAATCGGTCGACAGTCATGTAGAATACGTTGGTGCTAGAAATATCTGCAAGTGTCATCACTAAAACTAAAAAGTTGTTCGAACAACGAAAATGCAATGAAGTAGCTACATCTCCTTTAGGCAGTTTAAATTTTGGTCTTTAGCTAAAACCATTAGTAAAGTCTTTGGAACATCTTCATTTCCCCCCCTGACATCTATTGACGGATCGGTAGTTGCTGATTCTGTAGACAAAGCCAATGTTTTTGTGGATTTGTTTGCATCAAACTCGTGTCTCAATGATTCTGGAAAAGATGTGCCCCTAGTCAGCTCTTCGTCAGATGCTATGAAACCCATTTATACGGTACAAGCTCTTGGAATCGATCATCAGTAGACTTGATCTCAATAAGGCGACTTGCCCAGACGTTATCCCGGCTATTGTATTAAAGAAATGTTCCCCCGAACTGGTACCAATCCTATCTAAGCTCTATACGATCTCTATATCTTCTGGGGAATTTCCTTCATAATGGAAGTTAGCAAACGTTCAACCTATTCCCAAAAAAGGCGATAAGACCGATCCCTCAAACTACCGACCAATTTCCATCACTTACACTTTGTCTAAAATCATGGAAAAAGCCATCAATCAGCAACTGATCACTTTACTTGTAACTAACAAACTACTTAGTGACCACCAATATGGGTTTAGGCAAAGTCGTTCAACAGGTGATCTTCTTTCATATGTGACCCAGGTTTGGAACAATACAGTAGAGCAGTCCGGTGAAACAGTTGTAGTCGCTTTAGATATCTCAAAGTGTCAAACTGTCCTCGTTTGGGTTAAATGGTACGCTCATCAACTGGGTTTCTAGTTTCCTTGATAAAAGACGAATACGTATCGTAGTTGATGGCTTTTTTTCAAAAGAAGTTAGCATTAACGCGGGCGTACCACAGGGATCCGTTATAGCGCCTACACTTTTTCTGCTGTACATAAATGCCTTATTTCTTCAACTAACCCCATCCATTGCTTTGCTGACGATAGCACTCTTCACTGCAGTTCATCTCAGTTTACTCATAGTGATAATCCAACTTCTATGTCAAATCAAGAAATTAAAGTTGAAATAGCAAATTCAACCAACAAAGACGTACAACGTATTCTCGAATGGGGACGCAGTAATCTAGTTAAATTTAATGCTAACAAAACTCAGTGTTGCCTTGTGTCTGGCAAAAAAGATCGATCATTTCCTGTTTCTACACGGCTTCTAAACTCTGGAATGATCTCCCTAGTTCCGGTTCTTCTCTCACTTATGATACAAGTAAATTTAAGGTAGCTGTTCATAGGCATCTATTGGCAATTCATTATCTCTCTATCCATCCTCCTAAGTGTTCCTGAGTGCTTTAGCACGATAGGCCAAATTTAGCCTGTTCAGGTCCACAATCATAAAAAAAAATATTCCTAATTTTGTCAAATAGTTTTTTAGAAAATCCCTTATATTTTCCGGGGCTCCACTACCTGTTCTATGCACATCTTGCCTTTCTTTAGCAATGTATCGCTGTGCTTCCTTTTTAAATTGTCGTACTTTGTACGCAACTGCTCTGCTGTCTTCCGCTCCGTTACCAGAGAATTAAAGGCTTCCGTAATTTTAATCCATTCTGCATCCTTTAAGATAATCTGTCATACATATTTTATAACAAACTGATCTGCAGGTTTATTTTTCCTCCCATGTTAAATGATCGATCTTTTTACCTTTCACTATATGTTTGCATACTGTAATTTCAGCTACGGTATGCATGCTCCCATCACTAAATGCAACATTTTTATCACGAGGTGTACTCATCGCCAAATACAGTCTCTAAAATTCTTTTGTAAATTGAGTAGTTTCCACTTACCTTAAATCACAGTAGTAATTTAACATATTAGTTTTACAACGTGTACTACTACTTCCAAAACTGAACATATCTAATAATAATAATATCTTTATTTGTCCAAGTGATCTGTACAGGTATAGGACAGGTCAAAACATGTCAATTGTAATTGATTCTACAAATTCCTGAAATGAATATAAATATTTTGAACTTAAATAATTTTTTACAATTTTGACAAATCAATTATAGAGTAAAGTTCTTATGTGTAATGGGGCCTTGTTATACAAATCAGCTTCCATGTAATATGGGTTACATTTATTTCTAAGTTATGATTCTCATAAGTTAAATTGGTACCATGTCTAGTATTATAATTGTGATACGTATTTTGAAGTTGATAAGCATTCAAGTTTTTCTTTACAAATTTTAGGATTTCTAGAATATACAAACAAGGCATAGTTAACATCTGATTATTTATAAATAAATCTTTGCAGGATGTATAATGATTAATATGAAACATACATGTTAGTGCTCTCTTTTGTAAAACCAATCTTGGATAATTATGCGTGCTGTTACCCCAAAAGGTTATCCCATATTTCATAATTGACTCTATGTTCGCAAAATAGAGCATTTAGACAATATTCAGGTTAATTATGTAACTTAAGCGGTTAAGTGAAAAGCATTTTGAAGCAATTGATTTGGATATCGACGATATACGATCCTTCCAAGTTAAGGAATAGTCAACAGAAAATCCTAATAATTTAAAAACGGTTACTTTTTGATTTACATTTCGGCATCTTTACCAGTGAGATTGCACTATATTGGGAACATTTAGAGTAAAATTACGTAATTTTAGTTTTTTATGTACTTAAAACTAAATGTACAATAGTTCGCTAATTCTACTAAACAAGAGTACAATTGACATGAAAATACATTGCTACTGTCTCCATAAGAAAGGAGTGTAAGCTCATTTGCAAAGAAATAATTAATATTACCACAACTTTCTATATCATTTACATACAAGAGGAATAATAAAGGACCTAGTACACTGTCTTGAAGTACTCCCATTTCTAGACTTAAAATTTTCGAACATCAGCCTTGACAATTTATATACTGTTTTCTTGAAGTAAGATACGACTTAATTAACAGGTGACACTTTCACGCAATCCCACCTTTTCTGTTTTATTAAGTTGTATTGTATGATTTACTAAATCAAAAGATTTTTTAAATGCACTTCCATTTCC
Source organism: Vesta saturnalis (assembly GCA_036346205.1). Taxonomy (NCBI): domain Eukaryota; kingdom Metazoa; phylum Arthropoda; class Insecta; order Coleoptera; family Lampyridae; genus Vesta; species Vesta saturnalis. The sequence goes on along the minus strand of JARFJB010000014.1, from coordinate 4,293,909 downwards.
GCTTCCACTTCTACTTCTAATCCTATTTCTACTCCTACTTTACTCTCTACTTACATTACTTCACTTCTACTTCACTTCTCTTCACTTCTATCTTCACTTCTACTTCTACTTCTACTTCTACTTCTACTTCTACTTCTACTTCTACTTCTACTTCTACTTCTACTTCTACTTCTACTTCTACTTCTACTTCTACTTCTACTTCTACTTCTACTTCTACTTCTACTTCTACTTCTACTTCTTACTTCATTCATACTTCTACTTCTTACTTCTACTTCTTTTTTATTAGAGGAAACCTTTATAGGTGCCCACATTCTGTGGGGTATGGAATCACTTCTCTCGAGTGAGCATACCCACTAAAACCCTCCCTCTTCCAACGTGCCTGGCAACCTGGAATTACCAGAGGCATGCTTCAGGTTGACCACGGGAATTTGAAGATCTTGGAATAGTAGGCAATTCTATCTTGAAAAAAATAACTAAAACATATTTCTTGTTCTAAACAAACTAGGTAGTTAGTTGTATCTTGAAAAAGTAAACTAAAAAAAAAAAAAACATATTTCTTACACTAAACAAACTAGGTAGATAATTGTATCTTGAAAAAATAAACTAAAACATATTTCTTGCGCTAAACACACTAGGTAAGTAATTGTATCTTGAAAAAATAAACTAAAACGTATTTCTTTCACTACACAAACTTAAATTTAAATAATATCGAAATATAGAACGAAAAAGGAAAGAACAGCTATTTCTGTAAATAGTTATGTGTCCCTCTCCTCGCTTTCCTTTGTTGCCATGATCTTTTTTATCATACTGTCGATTTTTTGCCACCATTCTTGTTTTTCAAGCATTTTCTCTACGATATTTCTTTTTTCGAGCACAGTCCCAATTTCTCTTTCTGTTTTAGATCTAATATTTTGCCATCGTGAACAGTGAAGTATTGTGTGTTTGGCAGTATCAACTTCCTTGCAATAAATGCATCGGTCGTCACTTGCTCGTTTAAATTTGCATAGGTAATGTCGAAATGACCCGTGCCCGGATAAGAATTGCGTGAGCCAATAGTTAGTTTCCCCATGCTTCCTCTTGAACCACCTTTCGACATTCGGAATTGACCTTTTCGCTACTAGTCCATAGCTGATTCCATTTGTCAATGGTGTCTTCTCTTAACGCTCTCTTATCAATTTCTTTGTTTTGCTGGATTTTGTCACGTTCTTGTATGATTAAAGTTAGTGGGATCAAATCTCCAATAAGTAGGGCGGCATCAGACGAGATGGTTCTATATGCGGACGCGACTCTTAGTGCAAATCTTCTTTGCGTCTTTATGATTAGGTCATTGTATTTCCTGTATTTCATGGTTTTGGACCATATAGTTGAACCATATAATACAATGGACTCTACTACTGCAGCCAGTAATTTCTTCTTGCAGTGACGGGGCCCGTTGACGTTTGGCATGATCCTATACATGCTGGCCGCTATTTTCTCTGCTTTTTTCGTTACATTGTTTACATGTTCGGTCATTGTCATTTTTTCGTTGATAGTAATTCCTAAGTATTTTAGGCTGTTTGAGTTTGTTACAATAGTTCCATCTACTTCTATTGCTATTTGTTCGGTTTTTCGTTTCCTCCATAAGAATACGCATTCTGTCTTGTCTGTGGCAATTTGTAACTTATGGTTTTGTAGCCAGTCTTTTATTAAAGCGATTGTTATGTTTGAGATGCATATCAGCCTTTCCTGTGTTCTTGCTGATGCAACAATTGCCAAATCATCTGCGTAACAAATTAGTGAAACGTCGTCGGGGACATCCAGGTACATAATATCATCGAAATAAATATTCCAGAGCAGCGGTCCTAAAATTGATCCCTGTGGGACCCCTCTGCTTACAGCAATCGTTTCGTTTTCATTTAATCTTAGTGTTCTATCTGAAAAATAATCTTGTATTATTTTTATAAGGTAGTCACTAATCCCTTTCCTTTTCAAAGCTCTTATAATTCCCGGCCAAGGTGCCGAGTTGAACGCGTTCTTAACATCTATAGTGATTAGTAGGCAGAGGTTCCTGTATTGGTACGCCGCTTTATTGTTCTCTTCGGATATTTATTTTACCTTGCTAAGGGCATCGATCGTCGACCTGCCCTTTCTGAAGCCAAATTGGTATTTGTGTAGTCCACCTTTATTTTCAAGTTCTTTTACAATTCTATCGCTTATTGTTTTTTCGAAGACCTTTCCTAGGCCGTTTATTAGGCATATTGGTCTGTATGTTATTGGACTATTTGGCTTCTTTGGTTTTTCAATTAGCACCACTCTGCCGGATTTCCATATCCTTGGGAACAGGCCAAGCTGCATGTATTGGTTTAACATTTTGGCAATATGCTCTGCATGTTGTTGTACGACACTTTTGGTTATCAGTTGCGGAATGTTATCGGGACCACAAGCCTTATTAGTATTGATATTTAATGCAATAGATCTCAATTCTTCTGCGGTTATCCCCTCTACTTCATCGACGTTTACGTTAATTATGTCCCATTCTGTGACTGCGTCTGTTGGAAATAAGTTCATAATTATTTCTTTCTGTGCGTCTGTGCTTAATTTGCCTTTTTTTTGGCCATACCGAGTTTCTTAAAAATTACTTTGTACGCGGTGCCCCAAATGTCGTTGTCTAGCTCTTGCTTTATTTTTTTCCAGCACTCGTCCTTAGATTTTTTTATTTCCCATCTATAGCTTTTTTTGGCTTCTCGGTAATTATTTATTGTGATTTCGCTTTCCGTGCCGTGGTTTAGTTGTTTTTTATTCATTTTTATTAGCTTCCTTTTACTGTATATACACTTTTCCCTCAGTTTCTTTAAGGTTTTATTCCACCAGTATGCTTGCTTGATTCTTTTTGTTTTCGGTGTGAAGCACCTCTTGCATGCATCTGGTATGATGCGAGTAATAGTCTCGGCGTCAGTGGCTGGTCGTTTTTTTATTTCCACTTTAATTTCTTGCAGAAACTTTTCCAGGCTGCTAGTTTCTATGTTCCAGTGATGGTGGCTAGTTTCTATATTTTCCACAGAATCTTCGAATGTCACATCGTATTTAATGTATTGGTGCAGGCTCATGCTTTCTTCATTTTCCAGAACCCTCCAGTTCTTTATTGCATGTGACATTTTATATGAGCTGAGTGTTAAGTCTAGATGGGACTCTGTCTTGCCTCTTATAAATGTTGGTTTTTCACCGATGTTAATCACTACCAGATCTAATGGGGTGCACCACTCCACAATTGTTTCTCCTCTTTTATCCTCAGTCCGAGCTCCCCAAATATGCGATTTAGCATTTAGGTCACCAGCTAATAGAATTGTTTTTTTTTGTGTTTTTATGCTCATCTCTAATCTGTCCAATATTATTTGGACTTCATCTAAATGAATGTTAGGAGAAATATAACAAGAGAAAATAGTAAATTTTTCAAGCTCGACCCATACAAATCCAAAATCCGATCCTTCGTTATAGATTACGGTTTGTTTATTTAGGACCATTATGGCTGCGTTTAGGTTCTTGTCCAGGTAGCTCTGAGAATGAAGAGTGATTTTAGTGTTAGGTTCTGACACTATCACTAGGTCTATGTTGTATTTTTTGGTGGTTATTGCAGAGCATCATGTGCTGCCCTGGTTCTATCTAGGTTAATTTGTAAAATATTATACATTATAGAAGTATTTTTGTACTGTCTGTTTTGATAAGTTTTTAGTTTTGTTGTATGTAGGCGCTTCTAGTTACCCTACTAGGGTTACGTTTACCCCATGCTCCGCTGTAACTGTGTTAGTTTTCAGCGTACTGTCCTGCGTTTCCTTCTTTTTGTGTTTGTGTTTCTGTTCCCATATTTCTTTTACTAAGCCTTTGTAAATAGGGCAAGCCATAGTTCCGTGTTGGTGTCCGGTCTCCTTGCACTCGTGACACTTAGCCTTGTTTTGGCACTCAGATTGGTTATGTCTTTTTTCCCCGCATCTTCTGCAAGTAAATCTTAGGTCCAGTTGCTCGTTTTGGCACTCTCTTGTCTCATGCCCGTGCTGCTTACATTTGTTGCATTTAACTGGCGAAATGATTTCATACACTGAACATTGGTTCCACCCTATCTTGAGACCTGTTTTCCTTTTTAGTAGCTCCTTTGCCTGTTCATTTGGCATCGATACCGTGGCTACTTGCTTTCGGTTATCTCTTGTCATTTTTAGTGTATGAACTGTAATCTCTTCCTTTCTTATGCTTTTCCTTAGGTAGTCGTATAAGGCTTGCACGACTTCGTCCTTTGTCGTTACCTCGTCAATTTCTCGGATAATGAGACTGGTGCGGTTTTTATGTTTTCGCACTTCGTGGCTTTCCACTCCCATGTTTGTATTCGTTATTTCTTGAAACTTTTCCGCAGCCCCATCCTTGTTCTCTTTTAATACTATTCGCATGTTTCCTTTGTGAGTTTTATGTACGTTTTGTATGTTGATTCCAATCTCTTCTGTGTTTATTTCATTTTTCATTTTTTTTAACATTTCTGCGTATGACGTGTTTTCGGTATTGCTCGTAATTTCGATCATTTTGTATCTTTCCCCTATAGACTTGTCCCTCTTACCTAGTTTGGGGCAGAGGAGCAACTTTTAGTCTGTGTCTTTGAATAAGTATTCTATTATTTTTCTTGTTTTCTCCATTTCTTTCTTATCGTCGATACTATTTGCGATATATATTTCCTCGATGTCGTTCCAGTGAATTTTATATCTTAATTTTAGAAGACTCCTATATATGTCCGAGTATCTTTCCTTTTCAGCTGCCTCGTTCTCTTTGTCTCTCCCTTCTTCCTTACTAATCAGAAAAATGGTTTCTCCCCCCGTTTCCGTGTATGTTTCTTCATCATCGTCCAGTACTAAGCTCCTGTCTTGTATTTGAATAATTTGTCCCGCTCTTGGGCGTGCTTTTTCTAGTATCTTTTTAATATTGGCCCTCATTTCAGTGATTTTCTTTAAAAATGGGTTTTTTCCCACTCTCTAGGGTCCACAATCAAGACTTTTATATTACCGTCTTTTTTCATGGGGTTTCCCTGTATAATTTTAGTTTTCCTATAGAATCTGTTATTCCATTTCCTTTTGGATACGTTCCAAAGTTCCTCATATGTGCGTTCTTCATTCATAGCTTTTTCGACTATTTCCATATCGTTCTCTTCGGGACCGTAAGTTTGTGTACCTGCGTTACACATTTCTTTTGGTTCCTTTCCACTTGCTTCCGTTTGGCTTTCCACAGCCTCCGGTTTAGCAGCATGTTTTTTAGCAAAAATAAATTCCTGTAGTTCGTTCGTCATTAATTGGCTAGATCTACTTCTGAGTAGATCTATATTGTCCTTGATTTCCTTTTTTGTGTTAGGAAACTCTTTCATTAGTTTTGCTAGACTTTTTGAAATCCTATCAATGCCATTTAAGATTTCGGAAGTTTTCTTTGCAATCTTGTCCGATGCTTTTAAACTTGTAGTATCTTCCTCAAGGTCTACAGGTTGCCCTTCCCTTTTTCTTTTGATCGGTCTTCCCTCTTCCTCGTCCCAGGTATAATCAATGCATTCTATATTTTTTGGCAAAATTGCCTTTTCTCCCCATGCTCTAGGTGGGGATATTACCGTCGTTAATCTTTTCTTTTTGACTACTTGGTCGCACCCTTCCTTGGGTGTGCCAGACTGACTCACATTCATTGCAGTAGGTACATTTGTTAAATTGTCACTACTTCTATATTAAAAAATTAAATAAAATATAAGTTCCACACAAAAAAAAATAAATAAATAAAAAGGTATTTACACTAATTAGTCTAGCCTTTCTAAGGAGTAAGTAATAACAATAGTTTATTATTAACAAATCACTGTATTTACAAAGTTTATGTTAAAAGTTACGAGCACTAAATGCTTTCAATTTCACTATTATTGGTAAATTTAATATTTACATTCGATAACCTGAGAAATTTTTATATTACTTAGTAATAATTTGTTTTGCCCCTTCTGTTTATCCTACAGGGGTGCAAAATAACTCGTTCTAATTGTCTTTTAATGATAAGTTTAACGCAAAAAACCACAAGTCCCTATCTTGTTTGGTTATCTGCGCGCTACCTTATCAGTTACCGCACTATTATTGGTAAAATTTAAATTATAAATTCAATAACAGGGAAAATCTTATATTAAACAGAATAATTTATTTTTCCCCTTCTAATAATCTTACAAGGGCAAAAATATCTCATTTTAATCGTCTTTTAATAATAAGTTTAACGCAAAAAACCAGAAGTCCCTATCTTCATTGGTTATCTGCGCACAACCTCATCAGTTACACTTTACAATTTACTTTAGTGGTCTTTATCCTTTGTCCAAGAAGGATTCCTGATTTAAGATAACTGTGTTCCAATATAGTTTTTAATACTCTTTCATTTAAGATGTCGTCGACCTTATCGTACAACAAATGAGATTATTTTCGTCAGCTGGCAGATAAAGCTGTTAATATTTACAAACAGGTATTTAATTAACTGCTGATCGTACAATAATCAGGTTGGTGTCAAAATATTCCTTATTTTACAAGGAGTACAGGGATATAAATCTTACCCTTATCGTTCCGATCTTTCTTGTTTTAAACAACTATTTAAATACAAAACACACGGTATCTAGCTACTGTTTGCTTTAAGAAAACTGTGTTAGCACTTTTCTCACTTCAAAACTTGTTCTTTATCACTTCTACATAGTAAAACTAATTAAATTTGGTTCAAAACAATAAAACTTTAAATAAATGTACAGAGCACTTGTTAACACGACTTTCTCGAGCGGTACTACTACTACTACTTCTACTTCTACTTCTACTTCTACTTCTACTTCTACTTCTACTTCTACTTCTACTTCTACTTCTACTTCTACTTCTACTTCTACTTCTACTTCTACTTCTTCACTTCTAACTCATTCTACTTCTACTTCTACTTCTACTTCTACTTCTACTTCTACTTCTACTTCTACTTCTACTTCTACTTCTACTTCTACTTCTACTTCTACTTCTACTTCTACTTCTACTTCTACTTCTACTTCTACTTCTACTTCTACTTCTACTTCTACTTCTACTTCTATTTCTATTTCTATTTCTTTCTCATCTTACACTTCCGTATATTGACGGGATATCTTATTAAATCAGATCTGAATTCTATGTACTGAAACTCATAACTTTTTAGTTTCTTTTCTGATAATTTCGTTCTTACTTCGAATCAACTTATAAATGAGATATGTAATAAATGTAGAATAAGTTTTAAGGTTATAACAGTAAATTGTTATAACAAAATTTCATTAAATGTTTATATTAAGTAATTTATAAATATAATAATTAATATAAATATTTATATGAGTATATAATAATATATATATATAATAAAAATCTATAATTATAAGTTGTTAAAGATATAGGTGTTGAAGCAATAAGTGTAAATAATCTTTAAATAATAAGAAAGTATCAGGACTTATCCGCAAATACAATATGACTTATTTTATTATGATAGACAATAATATATATATATATATATATTCTCAGTATATGCCAGTAAGGATAGTAAATAAAGTGCAATGTATGCGTCTGTCTGAACTGAAGTTTCATTATGAATACTATTGTAGAAATCTAAAAAGTAGTTGACAGCGCGTCCAAAGTATTCAGCAAGCATCAGGAACAGGCGTAAATGTCAATCATCCTAACGAACAAGGGTAAAGTTCATAATAGTAAAATATGATACAATTCTACATATATATATATATATATATATATATATATATATATATATTATATATATATATATATATATATATATATATATATATATATATATATATATATATATATATATATATATAGAAAAATTGCCATGCATAGTGCCACGATAGAGGACACAAAATAATAAAAAGTTACTGTAAACTTAGGTCCGCAACGCCTTTGCTTAAAAGATATAGGGTGTTGAAGTTTAATAATTTTTTGTGTTTTTTTTTAAATATCCTTTTACAATGATGTAATAAGCGGACGAAATTTTGTATACAGGGACTTTTTATTACGCAGAATACAAATATGACCTTAGTTCTTTTATTACTGATAGAGGGGGCCACATACAGGTTTCCATCTTGTTTGAATCGGTCCTAACTTTTTTGCCTTACACTGTATGTCATTTTCGACTGGAGAAATTTGTTTTATTGAAGTCGCATCCATCTGATGCATGAAAATTATCCAATAGCGCCAAAGTAACTTATTTGTAAAAACAATGACATAACACCAACAATAAAATTTTAATAGCAACAATGAAGGGCAGTGATTAAAAAAAAACACTAAAATTGTTGTCCTTGTACTTGAATACATTTTTCAATTCTTCTTCCTAAGGCATCTTCGAAATAATCCTGTGTTATTACGGAATCTAGCTGTGGATTCCATAATTCTTATGCATTCATTATGTATTTCTACAGAATGAAAAATCGACGGGATTAAGGTCGGGACTACGAGCTGGCCAGGGTGCAGGCCCCCCTCGACAAATACACGTATTCCCAAATCTATCCAAAAATTCCCTTGCCAATCGAGAAATGTGAGCTGCCGCGCCATCATGCACATAACGCATTCTACCAATAATAGCCAATGGAACATCTTCTAATAACGTATTTAGTTCATTCTCCAAGAAATTTCGATACAGTTCACCTGTCAATCTATTGGGCAATTGAAATGGGCCAATTAAGTAATTGTCAATTATACCTGTCCAGACATTAATAGAAAACCCATATTGGTGACTTCTAATTACGGTTTGATGAGGATTTTCATCACTCGAATGTTGCACATTATGTACATTTTTCTCGTAAACCATTGGTCCAAGCGACTTCAATAAGGTATACCTTTCTGAAGTAGAAAAGATGTTAAAACAAATTTTTTCAGTCAAAAGTTACATAAAGTATAAGGCAAGAAAGTTAGGACTGATTCAAATAAGATGGAAACCTGTATGTGGCGCTCTCTGTCAGTAATAAAAGAACTAAGGCCATATTTGTATTCTGCGTGATAAAAAGTCCCTGTATACAAAATTTCGTCCGCTTATTACATCATTGTAAAAAGATATTTAAAAAAAAACACAAAAAATTATTAAACTTCAACACAAAATCTTTTAAACAAAGGCGTTGCGGACCTAAGTTCATAGGAACTTTTTTTATTATTTTAGTGTCCTCTATCGCGTGGCACTATGCATGGCACTTTTTTCTATGACATATATATATATATATAGCAATTGGTATCATATTTGAATTCTGCGTGATAAACAGCAGCCCCTGTATACAAAATTTCGTCCACTTATTACATCATTATAAAAAGATATTAAAAAAAAACAAAAAAATAATTAAACTTCAACACCCTATATTTTTTAAAAGAAGGCGTTGCGGACCTAAGTTCAAAGGAACTTTTTTTCTTATTTTAGTATCCTCTATCGCGTGGCGCTATGCATGGCACTTTTTTCTATGTCACCCTGTATATATGTTCGTGCAAAACCTACTTAGTAAACTTGATAATTTATGTATTACTTTATGTTTATATTTATATCTATAATTTTATACAAGTTATGACCAGTTTGTAATATTTGATCTTGAATGTGGGTTTTTATGACCATGTAAACAGAAAAAGAGCGGTTTTATACCAGTCAGTACATTGCACTCGTGACGAGATTTTAATTGTAAACCTAAAATACTTCTATAGTTACTTAAATTAGATATCCGAAAAAATGCCGCGCACAGTTGGTCGCATGAGAATATGCCGCACTCGTTTGGTCGCCGGCGAAAAAAGGGCGCCAACAAAAAAAGGTCGCGGGCAATTGATCGCGCGAAAAAATGTCGCCACATTTCAGCAACTGAGCGCGTGTTAAAAAAGCACTTAGAAAAATATATTTGTTTGTACGTAAGAGCATAACGTTGAGCTGCTAACGTGTACTTTCCCACAACACTAGTTCTGTTCCAAATTGCATTTAACTTCCCTTCACACTTTATTTAGGCTTAGGACTGGCAGATAGAAACTAGCGTGTTTAAAAGTTTTTTTTTTTTTTTGGTTTTTTAGCTTTGTATATCTCTGATGTATTATAATATAAATAAAGTCGGCTTGAATAGAGCCCTTGTCATTTTTTGATTTTTCTTTTTTCTTATTCATTTTTTTTTTTTACTTTTTATTGCTGTAGTTGGAAATTATAAGCAATTATAAGTATTGCTCACATATAGTTTTTATTCGCTTCGCAGTATCTTTATAATTTTTTTTACGTGGCTGTTCGTTTCCAGCTATATACTGTTCCACTTTCAAATAATTTAAACGTTCCTCTTTCTTTAACGCATTTATAAATTTCCAAACATTTTGATGCGCAGCATTTAATATCGAGGAAAAACTATTATGCCATACTTAGATAGAATTATTTGTGCGGGTGTCTCCTGTGGTGTCTTCTATCCAAACGGCCTATCCACATTTCTTCAAAGTAGTTACTTTTTAATGATATTTTATTTAGAATATTCGCAAAAATGCAATAGTCAAAATAAGTCTAATCATAATGATTAATCGTGATACAGCAGTGAATATGAAGGCAGTGATACTGTGGATTTACACAAACTTTTTTTTCTGTTAATAACGATAAATTAAATAGTATGCTAAAATATTAATTTAATTTTTCATTTTGCATTGTTCAAAAATAACCAATCTACTAAAATAATACAAATAGAACCGTAAGTATAGCTTCAGGAAACACTACAAATTACGACATTTTCCGATGCGACATTTTTTCGCGCGATCAATGATTGTAGCGTTATACATTGGCTTAGTTATTTAATAATATATATATATATATATATATATATATATATATATATATATGCTGTGGGCCCGGCATAGCTTTCAAGTCGGTATATTTTCGGGAGGTTTTTATTTTATTGACAGCAAGATCCACACAAAAACAACGATTTATTTCCTATTTTCTAACAATGCTAAAATATGTGACTTAAGCTAAAGGTACGTAACACTTAATACTAAAAAAAAATATAAAACAAAAAAGCTGTTACAATTGAAAATAAAATAACGTTCCTAAGGTAGCAAGATGCGGCTCGCTTTCATCCAGGGTGACTCATTGTAAATAAGCAATTGAAAATACAGACCTGGGTTGCAGGTGCAACTCCTGTGTGCACTGATATTAGATAACCTCTGTTTCTGCAGATCAATTATTCAAGAATCTCGAAACAGTTAGTTTTATAATAATTTCTTTTAATATAAAGGAAATCTAAACGCTCGTAAATGTGATGGGTATATTATTTTATTCTTTTACCTAGAATTCCGTACATAATGGCCCGATAACGATGTGCGGTTAACAAGGCAATGGCTCTTTAAGTAGGTCACCTTGCCGTAGGTGTCGTTGCTCACTAGCTTTAAAACGTTTATTTATCGAATACGATATTAATTTATTCCATAGTTTGATTTCAGGGTTGATTAGAATTATGTTGTTTGTTTATACAATAGAAGTAACTGGACAGGTACACTTTAAAGGTGTATCTGTATACGATGCCGGTTTGAAAGTGTTTAAGAAATGTAACAATTTCGTAAATTACAATTTAAACACGAGAGTTTTCTTTTACGTGCTCTGTTAAATCGGATTTAAACAGATATTCCTTTTATAGGAATTAATTTGGAATTTCCTATTTTTACTTTTACTATGATTGAAAGGTTTTTAATCTTTCTTTCTGGAAGCTGATGTTATTTAAAGAAAATTTACTTTCTTTCTGAAAGCGAGGTTTGGATGATAATAATTTCGGGATACAGACAATTGAATCTTGACATTTTAGGACGGGGTTTCTAGTGGTTGTTCTATAGAACAAATCTGATTGAAACAGGAATTGGGATGAGTATAAAATCTAATCTTTTGCCTGCGGGTCGATCGTGTTAGTGTAACAAGGAGTTTTTGGGAAGAACCCATGCGCTTCACAGGCTGGATAGAACAGGCACACGCCTTTTAAACAAGTACAGGTAAAATAGCCACCTCTAAAGGCCTACGCCCTAGGGGATAATTCTCGCAGGAAACCTCAGTACATTTCAGGAATACTCCTAAAAGCAAAGAGAAGGATTTTGTGTAAAAGATGTTTGTTTTCTGCGGGCTTACGCTCCGAATAAGTGTAAGAGTTGTGTATGTATTTTCAGGCAAGATCGATTTAAAATCTACCAAAGGCAGGAAAGAAATTTTTCAAACTGGTCGGATTATTACGATAAAACAAATTACAACTTACACAGGCGATAGTAAAATAAACTCCACGGTTTAGTAGGGCGCAGGAGACCTCAGGACGGAAGCAATTAAGTAGGCAGATGACTGCTTCAGGACGAAAATGAGTAGATGGTTTCTTCAGGGTGGCAGCGGAAAGATAAAGATCTCACGTCGCGGTTCTGCTTATGCGGTCTGACGTGATTGGTTTTTGCTATAATTTCGCGGTCGGACCGGATTGGTCAAAGATGAAGTGAGATTCTAGTAGGCGTTCTTGCGTTGAAATCTTAACCGATCTCATTATTACGGAAGAAGGGGTAAAAGTTAATTATTATTTTAGCTATATCGGAGCATTTTTCTGCAACAGAATTAAACAAAATAAATAATTAATTTGCGGATTTTTGTACAGATTTCTGGATCTTTACAAGATGATATTAAAGCTAAATATTATTCAGACTCGTAAAATAATCCAGCAGAAGCACAACAGTATTAAAACTGCCCCCATTGATAAGTAAAGAACATGTAAAAGTACTTATAAGCCCCTAGCAGTACCTATAGCCTGTCCGGTAGAACTGAACGGGTATCGGATTAACAAGGAGGATTGTCAATATAGGTTCTATTGTCTGAAACCGCCTTATTTTGCTGTACTCTATTTGTACGTGACAAAGAAGATGGATATATTATGAATAATGCCTCTATTTCTGCCGAACAAAAGCGTTTGCAACTTTCACACATAATGACAAGGCAATAAGAATCAGATGCAGGTAGAATAGAAATTCAATAGGTATAATAAAATGCCAGTGGTTCTCAACACTGCTTTAACATTATATAATTTGTGAAGAAATGCAACTTTTGTATAATAAAAATAATAATCGATTACTAATTACCTATAAGTAATTTCAATTGACACCTTTCACTTATACTTATAACAACAATAACAAATACATTTTTATTATAGTTAGTAAATATTAATTAAATTACAAAGATATACTTTTATAATTAAATGTAAAAATTATAATTGTCATTCGGCTTCAGATTCATCACTTCCTGAGTCATCCAAATCTTGGAAAAGATCATCGTCATCACTTTCTTCAGTGTTAACTGTGAAAATAAGAGGTCTTACTTCATCCACAATCTCTTCATTAACAAAAGTATCTTTAATTATTTTATCCGTATGATCAATACATTTTTGCCATATTTCCGCACTAACTGTTTTTAATGCGTCGTTCCACGTATTAAGAACATCTTCTATATGTACCTACTAAATGGTATAATAATCTATTATTAATTACTTATTGTTACAGTATTGCATATTTATTTGGATTCTTTTGTAATTGGAGTACACTAAAACGTCATTACCATACTTAGGTATACAATGAACTTTCTAAATGTAAATTGAAATACCTATACTTAATCGAATATTCATTATTATGAATGGCTTTTATAAATGTTTATTATAAAAACTTGCATTCTTCCATAAATTTTAAATGTAATGTTAAAGCAGTGTTGAGAACCACTGGCATTTTATTATACCTATTGAATTTCTATTCTACCTGCATCTGATTCTTATTGCCTTGTCATTATGTGTGAAAGTTGCAAACGCTTTTGTTCGGCAGAAATAGAGGCATTATTCATAATATATCCATCTTTCTTTGTCACGTACAATAAGTACGAGACAGCAAAGCATTAAGGCGGTTTCAAGCACAATAGAACCATATATTGACAATCCTCCTTGTTAATCCGATACCCGTTCAGTTCTACCGGACAGGCTTTATTCGTATTTCCAAGAAAGCACGCTACTACCCGCAGTAGTCCGCTAGGTCAAGTTCAAAGGACTCCATGCTGCACTTCACAGTCAATAGGTGCTACTAGTTCACTAGCTCAGCTTTCGTTTTTCAAAGAATTCCTTTTATGTCTTCGTACACCACCTTTCTTAGATACATCTGTTGTAGGAAATATTAATACGAAGGAAGAAGAAGAAGAAGAACCTGTTGGTATCTCAGATGATTCTACTACCCGTACTGAACCAATCTCAGAAGAATTATTCGAGCAGTACAATGAATTACCTCGTATACAGGGTGATTCAAATATAAAAAATTGAGAAGCTATTATTCAATCAGTAAGACAAGTGCGTTAATTTTTTCTTTATTTTCATGTTTCAAAGTTTTTTAGGTAAAGGACAATCAGTCAATATCCACCAAACAGATATCTCGTAATTTAAATATTCATCAAACAACTGTTTGGTGAAGATTAAATTCTTCAAATTACAAGCCCTTCAAAATCCATGTCAGCCAAACGTTACTCCCTGGCGATAATAACAGACGTCTAAATTTTTGTAAATAGTTGCTAGATCAAACTTTGCGAGAAAAATAATTTGGATTGATAAATGTAATTTTTCTAACGTTGGATTCTTTAATCACAATAATGAGCATGTATGGTCGAAAAAAAATCCAAGGGCAAACATTCAAGTTAGGAATAAAAATCGTTTTGGATTGGTTTATTTAATGATAAATTATTAGGCCCTCTTATTTATGAAGAGATGTCAAATTAGCAGCAATACCAACAATCTTTGTGAGAACCAATAAGTGAATATTTGGACGACATCCCACTCAACCAATTACAGTACCTTTGGTGGCAGCAAGACGGCGTACCACACCACAATGTATTTTGGTTAGGAATTATTTGGACGAAAATAAATGGATAGGAAGTCGAGGAGCCATTGAATGGCCCGCGCGGTCTCCGGAGAAGTAGTCCATTGGACTACTTTCGATGGGGTGCAATTAAAATATCGTCCACAAGCGGCGATATGAAAATGTAGACCAGTTGCACGATAGTGTTGTAGCAACGTGTGAGGGCATTCCCCGCCGGAATAATCAACGAGCTACACAAAGTATTATAAGAAGGGCTCGGATATGTGTTCAATAAGACGGCTTTCCTTTGAACACCTACTGTAGTTAATTTTCGTTATTGTCACGTTCCATTTGTTAATTTACAAACCAATGATCTGCTTTCATTTACCCTGCATAGTCTTTATTTATTATAAGACAGAATGAAATTCTTCATTATTAACTTAAAGGGTAGTGTTGCTGGTTACGGGTTATTGGTTCTTAAAATGTTAAATCGATTTTCATTTCCTTATCTCATTCCTTTATTTGGACAAGACTTCTCTTGCGTAGTGTTATTAGCATTATTTTTTATTAAAAGATAGTCATGGTCCACATTTTTGCAATCAGGCAAAATTCTTTGTCGAATGACGTAAAAATTCAAAATTGCCACCATAAGAAAAAAAGAAAATAATGATTAACAAACGAAGAAACCGTCATTTTGTAGAGCAGAAAAAGTTGACACAAGAAAGTTCTTTCAGATTTTTCATATCTGCTTAAATAAACTGATTAAAAATAAAAACGAACATTTGAAATTTCAGTTTTTTCTAAAAATTTCACAAACGAAAAAAAATGTTGAAGGTGTCTAAGCGCCAAGTTGTTGGGCACATAAATACACAACTTTGCCTAATCTACACTATCTACGTATCTTTTACCGTTTCGTAGATCCTCATGGTTGCTCTCGAATTTGAATCACCCTGTATACGTTGAATGTATTGTGGGGGATCCTGAAGATGCTTTTGATCACACCTATGTAGTGCACTATGATACCACAACAAACAGATGGACAATTGGTAATACTCCCGTTATAATTAAAGGAAACGATATGATTATTAAAGGCGCTTGAAGGGACTCCAGTTTTATATGATCTGCTTATTATGAATGAACCCAATTTAAATCTGGTAAACTAAAAATACAGAAATAATTATAAATGTGTTTTAGAGGCTACAAATGTTGCAATGCGATATTATGATGTAAGTGGACGAGGAAGCCGCAGCAAAAAGTATACTCAAATAATCAAACCCTTGACATCATCATCATCACCCACAACTGAAGGAGGTGGAGCTATGTTTTTTAGGAAATTACCAATCAAGCCGATTGAATATAAATATTTCAATTATGTACATGAACTAATTCGTGATCTAGAGCTATTGTGGACAGAAAAATTGGAGGGAAACACAGGTGTCAGAAATAACATAATATCAATTGCAGAAGAACTATATGAAGATTGAAAACCAAATAGTCTTTTTTTAAATACTATAAATGGGAATGCATTGATGTCAACATACCATTACTAAAATGCCCTTGACAAATTTGGACGTTCGCATGCCCAGTATCATTTCAAGAAATTAGCCCCTCAGCTTATAGTGATTGGTGATAATGAATTTGATATCGCGAATAAGAGACTCAGCAATATTGCCAATCCCATAGATCCTCAAGATGCCATCACTAAGTAATACTATTTACCAACAAGGTTCAATTTCGATGAAAACCGATTGACACAGTTAGAGGACCCTAAAGAAAATGGTGATGATATAAGTAAAGGGTACCTTGATTTTTGTCCACAAGCAGTTCAGAAAGCTTTTAAGGCAAACTCTAACGCTTATCTAGTGTTGGGGCAAAAACTATATGAAATAGATAAATTGTAGATAAATTAGTGCCATGTCTAAATCACAACTCTTAAACGAATTGCACAAACCTGAAAGAAAAAAATGTTAAACGAAAGTGAACAATAATTAAAGGTTTTGATGACAAGCAGATTTGACTGAATTTAACACATATGCCACACAAAATAAGAGCTGTAAGTATATATTAGTGGTTATAGACTATTATTATTACTCCACCTGTAGCACAAAGAAGGATGCAATTGCGGAACGTGTTATCAGAACCATTATGTATGCTACATATAAGACGTTTAGTCCACAAGGTAAAAACAAATAGATCGATATAATGGATACTGTAACGAAGGATTATAACAATCGTAAGCATAGAACTACGGAAATGAAACCTAAAGATGTTGGTAATCATACAAATCTAGAGGCTTACACTCACATAAAACATTCGATAGGAATCGATATTTTGTGGGTGACAGTACTAATCAGTAAATTTAAAAGTATTTTTGCATCCTTTGCAAAAATACTTTTAACACCCAATTGGTCTAGTGAACTATTTAAGATTCTGGAAGTTCGCATTCCTAACCCCACCACATACATGTTGGAAGGATAACCTATACGGGGTAACATTTAACTTGTGAAATAAATTACTTATGTAGCTATAGGAATAGTTTCTATCAAAGGATGTACCTTTTAGATGAAATAAAACATTAAAAAAAATTGTATTTTATTTCAAATATAAATATTACAACTTTTTCTATAATTGCATCATCTTATATACTAAACCTAAAGTACTTCTGTAATCATTTAAATTATTGGATGGCCATACTAATCTGGCCCACATGTCCATCCTAAGCAGGAATTTGTGTTTGTTTCACCTTTATCGATGTTTCCTAATATCCAGTAGTAAATTTTGTGGTTCTCTTCGTTTTCCCATGATAAAAACTTATAGTTGATGTCTTGTTCTAATAATATTTCAATCAAAAGTGTTTTTATAAGCAGAATTAATATTTTCTAAGCTAGATTTAACATTTGTTGAGGTACACAATGAATCATCACCCATAACGAATTGTATACGTACATTTTAAGAGGTATATCACCAAGTAAATTCATATCGTCTAAGATCTTATCTACTTCATTAAATGTTAATGAATTGTAACCTTTCACAATTTCATAAAACTTTTAATGGTATTGTCCAGGTTAAGTTTATTATTAAATAGTGTCTTAATAATAACTTCGTTTGCACATTTTGCGTTTATAGCACACAGTTAAGAGACTCATCAGGAATAACAATATGTTGTAATATATTCAATGCAAGTAAATAGGTTTTAGAGGAGCACTTTCCTATCGAAGAACACTTCAGGTACTTTCTGTAGACTTCATCACTACTGTACCATAGTTCTTCCTACAACTTGTTTTCAAGAGTACTCATAATGAATTCTGAAACAGAAGAGGAATTTAACATGCTATGCAAAGTTATATCCCCAAGGTCTAGTATCAGTCAAATTAAAATTTACTAATCGGATATCATCTTAAGGACTAAATATTACTTTATCCTTTTTGATTGTAAACACATTATGTCTCTTTGACCTTATCAAATGTTGCTATCGCGTTATTACGCCACAATCAAATAAAAAATTTGACAATCATCTGTCTTGATTTTCTTTGATTTTTTTTACAATTTTTCATCATCAACAGTGTAAGCATACATTTTTGCACGAAGTTCTACAAATTCCAATATAATTTTACCTTCATTTTGATTTCTAGCTTAAGCAAATTTTCATTTTCCTCTAAATAAAGTTTATTTTGAATTATAACTTGCAATATCTTAATGTTAGTGCTAATTATACGGATTATATATATATATATATATATATATATATATATATATATTATTTTGTATATTTTAACATCACGTTGATTGTGGGTTAAATTCGTTTCTGATGATGGTCTAATTATTTAATAGACTGAAACATATATATGTAGGATTATTTTTGAACTACATCATACACATGTAATAAAAATAATTGACAATTTTGGTTTTGAGTGTTTCTTCCACTCCACTTATATATATATATATATATATATATATATATATATATATATATATATATATATATATATATATATAATTGTTGTTGGTGTAGTTACGGAAAACATGTAACACGAATTAGTTTAGTTTTTCACAAATATTTAATAATTTATTTCAATTAAAAATACACGTTCGATCTCTAAATATAATCATATACTAAGCTTAAAAAATATCTCGCTCGTTCTCGGTTAAATTATGTGCACATTTAATTAGTATTTGCGTTTGTAAGAATTTCACGAGTTCTGTTGGAGTCCGACATTATGTACTATTAGCGTAGTTTTGTATTGAAGTTCAATTGTGTTAATGAAGAAAGTGTTTTCTAAAATCCCATGGTTCTTCGTGTTCTCAAATAAGGTAAGTAGTGTAGGACAAAAATCCTACATTTTTGGTCCCAGCAAGCCGGATAAATCATTTTCCTACATCCTACACCGAGCCAGGATAAATCCGTTACGATTTGGTGAGTCGCAGTCTTTTAAGGAAGCCGAATGCAGTTTAATTTGAAGGTAAACTTTCAAATCTCCAAGAAGAACTAAATGAATTTTCAACTTTCCAAAAGGATTCCGGTATTGACCCAAGTAGTTCACAATAAATAACATTTTGTGTTTTACTTTTATATTAATTTTTATTGCGCTATATTTTAATTTAAAATTTAATTAAAACGTATTTCATAAGTTTTAATTGTCACAATGGATATGTTAAAGTTAAAATCAACTCGCACAAGGCTCAAATTACTAGAATTCATAATTGGGTTTTGCAAAATAAAGGTATTGAAAACGATACCAATAAACTTAAGTCAAGAGAAGACGTTTTGCAACATGCATTTGTGTGATATACTACTGCTCAAGATGAAATTGAAAATTATTTAATTGATATAGAGGATCAAACACATCTTGAGGATAGGGACGAGATTGAAATCAAATATTTTGATACTCTTGCTGCAATTAGAAATTCTATAGAAGGATTATCTCCTAAAAATACCATTTTCTCTGACAGTCACACTTCTCAAAATGACAATGTCAATATAGCATCTCACTGGTATCCCAAACTAAAATTACCGCAAATTAATATACCTCAATTCTATGGTAATTTTTCTGAATTGGAAACATTTTTTGATCTGTTCACCTCGCTTATTGATAAAAATAGTCAATTTACAAATGTTGAAAAATTTTATTATTTCAAGACATTGATAGAAGGTGATGTTTTAAGTATTGTAAGTTCATTAAAAGTACTGTTACTGCAGCTTCACTGTTAAAGAAAGATTTGGAAATAAAAATAAAATTGTGAATTCGTGTTCTAGCAATATTTTAAATGCTCCAATTATAACAAAGTGTAATCCACAGAATTTTAGAAATTTTGCCACTACTTGTAAAAGTAATTTACATTAACTGAAAAACTTAAAACTCGAAGATGGAGAAATTCTTGAAGCATTATTAACTTTCAATTTTCATCAAAAGCTAGATTATAGTTCTAAGAAAATGTTTGGGGAAAAAGAGATATTAAAGCTTTGCCTAAGTTAGATGAGTTTTCGAGTTTCTAGAAAAGAGATGAACAGTACTAGAAAATCTGTCTAGTCTTGATCAGTGTTGGGTAGGATCTAGATCAAAGTGATCTAGATCCAGGATCTAGATCCACTAAACGGATCTATGATCTGGATCTAGATACTTTACTCTGCTAGGATCTAGTATCTGGATCTAGATCACATTTTAACAGATCTTTAGTACTTGAATCCAAAGATCCATTAGAATATTTTAAAATGTATTTTAAGGGTATTTTGTGAAATTTTTAACTGGCTTGAGGCAGCAGAGCTTTATATTTAAAAAATACACTATGCTCCGTTACGACCGTTACATCCGTACCCCACAGAGATACATACACATTTACACAATTACCTACTGCCTGAGGCATGTTAAATTCCGAATAACCAATAATAGAACTATTCATTTCCTTTGTTAATATTTCCGTCGGTTGTTTTTGTTTCCCAAAGCTACAAAGGCAGGTAATGACAGCTAAGTGCTAATCTAATGACTCAATGAGTAATGACAATGGGGTCATCCATCCATTAAAGTAGGTACTTAAGTTAAGTGGAACTGGAATTCCCTGTTGCTAATTTAATCGAACAAAAGGAGGTATAGAAAAACAACAATCTTGTCTTCAGTTCTTAAGAATACGACTTTAAGTAAAGCACATTTGTTAATTGTTAGTTAGATCAACAATGAGTGACGAAGCTGAATTAATGGAAGTTTCGCCAATCTTAAGCGGTAAATTTTATAGAATTTTATCAAAATGTGACAACAAGATAGTGACCCAGTCTCTAAATTGTCCCGCACAAATACAAGGTCATGTGACTTCAACAGGAAATTTTATTCGGCATATGAAGGTATGTATTAATATAGTTTTTGGCAGAATTTTAGTATCATTTATTGGGTTCTTACGAAATACATCATCTGATATATCAAAACGTGATTTGTAGACTTAAGTTTTCTTATTAAATTCTATATGAATTACGTAAAGTATTTTTTGTTGCAAAATACTTAGTTTCTCGTGTGTAAAAGAACGTTTACAAAAGGTTGAGATTTATTTCTTAAAGTCCCCAATGCATCAAAAACTTTTTAAATGTTTATGATACCTGTATTCATAAAAGATGGATTCAGTCGCTTTCAAAATTGGTGTTATCAAAATTTTGACTGAAACTTGAAGTGACTTCAATCTGAATTTTATAAATTAACATACACTTTCTCCTTTTTTCTAGAAAAGCATCCAGTAACATTTAGCAAATTCGATGCAGAAAAGACAACAAAAAAGTACAACCGAAATTTTATCAATGAAAATTTCAACAAGACTAACATTTTCAACGATCTACCAGTTCTACCACAAAGAACTCGGTTAACAAACTCGTCTTAGATTACATAATTGAAGCGATGAGGCCTATTTGTACAGTCGCAAAACCCGCATTTATTAGGTTAGTAGAAGGACTTTCTGGCAAAAAACCTTGTGACCGAAAAACGCTCAAGAGTAAATTAGAAGAAGAGAAATCAGCAGTTATTGGTGCTGTAATAGAAGAATTAAATAAAACCAAATACATCTGTACAACTGCAGATGTTTGGAGCACCAATAACAAAAGTTATCTTGGTATGAATGCACACTTTATCGATAGTAATAGCTTCCGACGTAAATCTTTTGCATTAAGCTGTAGGCGATTTAAATTTGCACACACATTTGACAGAATTGCGGAATTAATAAGTGAAATTCATAACGAATACAAATTAAATCTCGGTAAAATTTCAGGAACGGTAACAGATAACGCAAGCAACTTTAATAAAGCTTTTAACGTATTTACTGCTTCTATATGTAATAAGAGCAGCGATAGCGAATTAACAGAGTTGCAAAATCAAAATGATGTAG
Organism: Vesta saturnalis; assembly: GCA_036346205.1. Classification (NCBI taxonomy): domain Eukaryota; kingdom Metazoa; phylum Arthropoda; class Insecta; order Coleoptera; family Lampyridae; genus Vesta; species Vesta saturnalis. Next base: position 4,271,692 of record JARFJB010000014.1, on the reverse strand, counting down.
ATGTTCAATCATTACCTGCTTTTGATACTGACAGTACTTACGTGCTTTTGCCCGACCATTTTAAGTGTTATTCGCATACACTCAGCCTTGTAATTACGATAGATGCAGCTAAAGCATTTGAAAACATAAGGTATAAAAAATGTACGATACTGTTTTTGGGAAAGCTTATTCTTTATGGAATTTAGTGAGTAGGTCAACTAAGGCGTCGGATCAGTTAGAAAATGTTTGCGGTGTCAAATTGAAAGTTCCTTGTCCTACTCGTTGAAATTCCATGTATGACGCATGTGTTAAACTAATTAATATTGAAGCAAAATTAAGTGATGTTTGTAAGTTATTAAAATTAGACGTGTTCCAACTGTCAGATTTTGTGTTTTTAAACGAATATATTTCTGTTACAAAACCTATAGCCGTTGCAATAGATATTTTACAAGATGAAAAAACTTGTCAGTTAGGTACTGTTTTGCCAACACTTTTCAAAATTTAAGCTAGCTTAGAAGCAATGACAAAACTGACATTTTGTTCTAAATTAAGAGAATGTTTATTGAACGGCTTTACAAGACGTTTCTCTAATATAATGGATATTAAAAATTCTAGTAGTTGACCATACCTGTTATCCACAATTTCTAACCCAAGATTTAAATTATGGTGGTTAAAAATTACCCCCTTTAAAAATAAACGCAATTATTGTGTGAACTTAACAATTCCGGATTTCAAGAAAATCTTAATAATTCAGAATCAGAAATTCAGTTCACACTTACTGAAAAAAAATCCTCTGCCACGGACGAATTCTTTGATTTTTTAAAAATAAATACTCAATCGCAAACAACATTTGATTCAGAATGCACAAATTATTTTAAAGACACAAGCACTAACTATGAGCAATTAAATATGTACCCTGCTATAAAAGAAATCTTTTTAAAATATAATTCTATACTTCCTTCATCTGCCCCCGTTGAAAGGACATTTAGTATGGGTGGACTAATTTTAACTCCTCGTAGGAATAGATTAGGTGATGATATATTTGAGATGCTATTAATTTTAAAACAAAATAAAATAAAATTAGATAATAAAATGTAATTATGTAATGTATACTTATAATAATTTAGATAAATGTCCTTATCCTTATAATTGTATAACAACTATGTGTTAAGTTAAATTAACAATTAACATTGCAACTTGCAAGTGTAAATGTGTACCTAATACTAATTTTGTAATTTGTAGTGCGTTAAATAATTAATGTCAGTTTTCAATAAAACCTATAAAAATTATATTTGTATATTATTTTTCTTAATAATTTAACCTTACGGACTAATATTTGTATTACATGAAAATGATCATGGGAATGGGAGTACTACTCATCAGTAGCAATACTAGCAATTAAAGATAATATTAATAATTAGAAAAATCTCGAAACAATTTTAGGAATGTCGGATCTTTATAAAAGATCTAGATCTCATTTCAAGGATCTTTGATCTTTATCTAGATCCATTTTTACGTACGGATCTTGGATCTTTATCTAGATCAGTTTTTAAAAATGTGTTTGGATCTGTATCTAGATCCTAAATAAATGGATCTTACCCAACACTGGTCTTGATATTAAAATAGAAAAAAGTTTAATACGATATCATTACATTCCAATAATTTTAATCGTAACGTGCAAAAACAAATCATACTTTATTCATACTGTAACGATAATACCCATAGAATATGTGTTTGCAAACATTTATATCACTTTCTGTACCAGGTAGATTATCATTCATTAAATCTAAATATTATTATTTAAATTGAATGAAAATTGCACCTCAAGTTCAAGTTGCTCACAGTGTAATAAAAAGCACCACACCTTGTTACACTGAAGTCAAATTCCTCAAAAGAACTATCTTCAAAATTTCCAAAACAACATACTCTCAACATATGTCCTCAGGTTGCTACTCTGCAGTAAATGCAAATTCTCGTCAAGATAACAGTCGAAAATGCTTCATATGCCAGTCACACTAAGAAAACGTAAAATCACACTTCACCTTACGATAATCAATGCTTTACTTCTCGGATTCCATCTCGTAATAATCACAACAAAACCTCAGAGAATTTAGCTCTCGATCAAGTGAATGGTCAACCCCGTAGTTCAAATAATATCTCAGCTTTATCTACAAAAAGCTCTCACGTGCTTTTAGCTACAGCGCAAGCTACTGTCTACTCAAAACAAAATGAAGCTATTCAAAATAGAATACTTATGGACAATGGAAGTCAAAACTCTTTTATAACACAACATTTAGTTGACAAATTAGGTTATAGTACATTTAAACAAACTTGAATAGTTCTGGAATTTCTCAAAGTCTCACATTCTAGAGTCAAATGATTACTATACTTTTGCACTCTAATGTTGATTGCTCAAAAAGATTTAAAGTATCTTGTGTAGTACTTGACAAAATTACAGATGAGTTACCACTCACTCTCACATGTCCAAGAAAATTAAAAATTCCAGATCACATATTTTCAAACCTCGCAGACCCTGACTTTTTCACTCCGAATGATCTATTAATATATTGGTTTGTAAAAATGGGTAAAAATCTCCCTACTCTTCTCAAAACACACTTGGGATGGATAGTCTCAGGAAATATTCCGCACTATTGTATTCATCAATTGCCCTCATTTTCTCAATCTTATCACCGGTGTTGGGTAAAATCCATTTATTTAGGATCTCGATACAGATCCAAACACATTTTTAAAAACTGATCTAGATAAAGATCCAAGATCCGTACGTAAAAATGGATCTAGATAAAGATCAAAGATCCTTGAAATGGGATCTAGATCTTTTATAAAGATCCGACATTCCCAAAATTGTTTCGAGCTTTTTCTAATTATTAATATTATCTTTAATTGCTAGTATTGCTACTGATGAGTAGTACTCCCATTCCCATGATCATTTTTCATGTAATACAAACATTAGTCCGTAAGGTTAAATTATTAAGAAAAATAATATACAAATATAATTTTTATAGGTTTTTATTGAAAACTGACATTAATTATTTAACGCACTACAAATTACAAAATTAGTATTAGGAACACATTTACACTTGCAAGTTGCAATGTTAATTATTAATTTAACTTAACACATAGTTGTTATACAATTATAAGGATAAGGACATTTATCTAAATTATTATAAGTATACATTACATAATTACATTTTATTATTTAATTTTATTTTATTTTGTTTTAAAATTAATAGCATCTCAAATATATCATCACCTAATCTATTCCTACGAGGAGTTAAAATTAGTCCACCCATACTAAATATCCTTTCAACGGGGCAGATGAAGGAAGTATAGAATTATACTTTAAAAGATTTCTTTTATAGCAGGGTACATATTTAATTGCTCATAGTTAGTGCTTGTGTCTTTAAAATAATTTGTGCATTCTGAATCAAATGTTGTTTGCGATTGAGTATTTATTTTAAAAATCAAAGAATTCATCCGTGGCAGAGGATTTTTTCAGTAAGTGTGAACTGAATTTCTGATTCTGAATTATTAAGATTTTCTTGAAATCCGGAATTGTTAAGTTCACACAATAATTGCGTTTGACAGAATGCTGTTTCATTTTAAAGGGGTAATTTTAACCACCATAATTTAAATTTTGGGTTAGAAATTGTGGATAACAGGTATGGTCGACTACTAGAATTTTTAATATCCATTATATTAGAGAAACGTCTTGTAAAGCCGTTCAATAAACATTCTCTTAATTTAGAACAAAATGTCAGTTTTGTCATTGCTTCTAAGCTAGCTTTAATTTTGAAAAGTGTTGGCAAAACAGTACCTAACTGACAAGTTTTTCATCTTGTAAAATATCTATTGCAACGGCTATAGGTTTTGTAACAGAAATATATTCGTTTAAAACACAAAATCTGACAGTTGGAACGTCTAATTTTAATAACTTACAAACATCACTTAATTTTGCTTCAATATTAATTAGTTTAACACATGCGTCATACATGGAATTCCAACGAGTAGGACAAGGAACATTCAATTTGACACCACAAACATTTTCTAACTGATCCGACGCCTTAGTTGACCTACTCACTAAATTCCATAAAGAATAAGCTTTCCCAAAAACAGTATCGTACATTTTTTTATACCTTATGTTTTCAAATGCTTTAGCTGCATCTATCGTAATTACAAGGCTGAGTGTATGCGAACAACACTTAAAATGTTCGGACAAAAGCACGTAAGTACTGTCAGTATCAAAAGCAGGTAATGATTCAACATCCACATCATTTTGATTTTGCAACTCTGTTAATTCGCTATCGCTGCTCTTATTACATATAGAAGCAGTAAATACGTTAAAAGCTTTATTAAAGTTGCTTGCGTTATCTGTTACCGTTCCTGAAATTTTACCGAGATTTAATTTGTATTCGTTATGAATTTCACTTATTAATTCCGCAATTCTGTCAAATGTGTGTGCAAATTTAAATCGCCTACAGCTTAATGCAAAAGATTTACGTCGGAAGCTATTACTATCGATAAAGTGTGCATTCATACCAAGATAACTTTTGTTATTGGTGCTCCAAACATCTGCAGTTGTACAGATGTATTTGGTTTTATTTAATTCTTCTATTACAGCACCAATAACTGCTGATTTCTCTTCTTCTAATTTACTCTTGAGCGTTTTCGGTCACAACGTTTTTGCCAGAAAGTCCTTCTACTAACCTAATAAATGCGGGTTTTTCGACTGTACAAATAGGCCTCATCGCTTCAATTATGTAATCTAAGACGAGTTTGTTAACCGAGTTCTTTGTGGTAGAACTGGTAGATCGTTGAAAAATGTTAGTCTTGTTGAAATTTTTCATTGATAAAATTTCGGTTGTACTTTTTTTGTTGTCTTTTCTGTATCGAATTTGCTAAATGTTACTGGATGCTTTCTCTAGAAAAAGGAGAAAGTGTATGTTAATTTATAAAATTCAGATTGAAGTCACTTCAAGTTTCAGTCAAAATTTAGATAACACCAATTTTGAAAGCGACTGAATCCCATCTTTTATGAATACATGTATCATAAACATTTAAAAAGTTTTTGATGCATTAGGGACTTTAAGAAATAAATCTCAACCTTGTGTAAACGTTCTTTATACACGAGAAACTAAGTATTTTGCAACAAAAATACTTTACGTAATTCATATAGAATTTAATAAGAAAATTAAGTCTACAAATCACGTTTTGATATATCAGATGATGTATTTCGTAAGAATACAATAAATGATACTAAAATTCTGCCAAAACTATATTAATACATACCTTCATATGCCGAATAAAATTTCCTGTTGAAGTCACATGACCTTGTATTTGTGCGGGATAATTTAGACACTGGGTCACTATCTTGTTGTCACATTTTGATAAAATTTTATAAAATTTACCGCTTAAGATTGGCGGAACTTCCATTAATTCAGCTTCGTCACTCATTGCTGATCTAACTAACAATTAACAAATGTGCTTTACTTAAAGTCGTATTCTTAAGAACTGAAGACAAGATTGTTGTTTTCTATACCTCCTTTTGTTCGATTAAATTAGCAACAGGAATTCCAGTTCCACATAACTTAAGTACCTACTTTAATGGATGGATGAGCCCATTGTCATTACTCATTAAGTCATTAGATTAGCACTTAGCTGTCATTACCTGCCTTCGTAGCTTTGGGAAACAAAACAACCGACGGAAATATTAACAAAGGAAATGAATAGTTCTATTATTGGTTATTTCGAATTTAACATGCCTCAGGCAGTAGGTAATTGTGTAAATGTGTATGTATCTCTGTGGGTACGGATGTAACGGTCGTAACGGAGCATAATGTATTTTTAAATATAAAGCTCTGTTGCCTCAAGCCAGTTAAAAATTTCACAAAATACCCTTAAAATACATTTTAAAATATTCTAATGGATCTTTGGATTCAAGTACTAAAGATCTGTTAAAATGTGATCTAGATCCAGATACTAGATCCTAGCAGAGCAAAGTATCTAGATCCAGATCATAGATCCGTTTAGTGGATCTAGATCCTGGATCTAGATCACTTTGATCTAGATCCTACCCAACACTGCTTATCACGTAACTACATCCTCTAAAAATGATACTGCTCGATTCAATCCTTACAAGTTTTTGGAACCTTGAAGAAATGACAAATAAGTCTGTTCTCACTCCCGAAAATGAAATTTCTGGAAGACGATTACTGTCTCTTGAAAAGAAATTCGAGAAAGAACCTAATATATTTACAGGGTATAAGAAATTTATAGATGAATATTTATCTCTAATCCCGCACTAACAAAATTGGCGAAAGTAAATATTTCATCCCTAACTTGTGTGCCATACGAGGGTTGAGTTCAACTACCAAACTCAGAGTTGTATTTAACGCTTCATGTGGAACTCCATCAGGTTTCTTTCTGAATGATGTTACCTTAAAAGGTTATCGTGTACAACCTGATTTATATGATATCCTTTGTCGTTTTCGTACATTTAGGTTCGTACTCACCGCCGATATAGAGAAGATGTATAGGCAAATTAGGTTAAACCCAGATCAAGTCTTTTTTACAAAATATTCTTTGGCGTGATTCTCCCCAAGATCCTTTATCATGTATTGACCTTCACGTATGGGATAAATTTTGCACCCTTTGTCGACACTCGTGTTTTGAAATAAATAGCTAGTCAAGGAACACAACACCACCTTGCATCTAATGCTGTTCTTGCTCAAACATATATGGATGATGTTTTAGCTGGATGCCATAGTTATGATGAACTGAAAACTCTTTACTCTCAATTAAATTAACTCCTAAGTCACTCGGGATTTCATTTAAGAGAATGGTGTTCCAATTCGAATAAATTCTTACACAGTATTTCTCATGAACAAATATCCGAAGTTGATATTAATCTTACAAGGTCACCTTGTAAATTGTTAGGATTATCTTGGAACTCCTCTTCAGATAATTTTCAAATATCATCTCCTTACACTCAAGTTGAGAATCATATTACCAAAAGAAATATTCTCTCTACGATAGCACAATGTTTCGATCCTACTGTTTTTTTTAATACAGTGATAATCAAAGGTAAAATTTTAATGCAAAAACTTTACTCGCTAAAAATTGACTGGGATGCAAGAATCTGCGACGCGATCATCTTAAAGGAATACGAGGTATTCCTCAAAAGTATTCCAATTAAAAAATCTTGGTATTACTAGTTTCCTCCTTTCAGATAAAATGATCAATTCAATTCAAATTCATGGTTTTTCTGATTCAAGTACTGCTGCATGTGGTGGTTGCATGTAACTCCGAGTAAAATATGCGGACAAGTCAGTATCTTGCATGTTAATATCAGCAAAATCTCGTGTCTCACCTCTAAAAACTATTACTATACCCATACTCGAATTATGTGCTATGGTATTACGTTCAAAATTAGTAAACAACATTCTAAAAAGGGTGTTACTGGAATTGTATTAAATCTAAACAAAATCCCGCAGATATGCTGTCAAGAAGTGAATTTAATTCAAAAGCTCTTAACTTTTGATTTTTGGGTTTTACGTGATCCTGAACTTAATTTAATAACTCAAAAAAAAGTAATAGAATTAAATAATCCTCCTGAAGAATAAAAAGTTTCTTCTGTTTCAGCTGAAACTCCTATCAATTTTTGGGTATATGTATTTTCGAAAGTGTCATCGTTCTCTCGCATGCAAGGGTCCCTAGCTTACATTCTTCCATTTATCTATAACTCAAAAAATTCCACCAATAAAATAGTTGGACCTTTATCAGTTCAAGAACTCTCGAAGTCTAAATTTTATTTTAAAAACTCTTCAAAAAGCACATTTCTCTAAAGAAATATTTGAACTCTCTAATAATAAATCGCTTTCAAATAAACAGCTCTTATCTTTTAAACTTTTCAATGGACCTGATGATTTAATTCGCGTAGGTGGTAGATTACAAAACGTTGATATTAGCTATGTACAAAAGCATTCTGTTCTCTTGCCACGGAATAATTATATAGTTAATCTTATGTTACTTCACGAACACAAACGGTTATGGCATGCAGGTCCTCAAAACACTCTCTTTAATTTTCGATTGAGATATTTGCCTCTTAATGGCCTTCGTCAGGTGAAACGCCTCATCAGGAATTGCATACTTTGTTTTCGGTTCAACTCCACGGTGTCTCAACAAATAATGTCAGACTTGCCATAAGACCGAGTTTAAATTTCGCGGTCTTTTGGAAAATGCGGAAGTGATTTTGGAGATCCGTTCATTATAAAGTCATCCAGATTAAGAAAAACTCAAATTCAAAAATGTTATATTGCTCTTTTTATTTGTATGGTAACCAAAGCCATACATATAAAACTCGTATCTAATTTATCATCCGACGATTTTCTTATGACACTGATACGTTTTATTTCACGGAGAGGAAACCCTTAAGTAATTCACATTGATAACGATGCAAATTTTATTGGTTCTAAAAATTATCTTAGGGATTTGTATGACTTTTCTAAAAATTCTTTCAATTATGACTCTATCCTATCCTATCTTTCTTCTAATGAGATCCAGTGGAAATTTATACCACCCAGGTCTCCGCACTGGGGTGTACTCTGGGAATCAGCAACTAAAAGCACAAATTCTTCTAAAGTTACACTATTTACAGTCTCGTTTTCACAATCAGTTATGTAAGTTTCCTTTTCATCTTCACCATCAGCACACTCGGTATGTTTTGTGCCATCTTCGGTTCCTAATAGACATTAATTTTTCAACTTCATATTAATATCTTCAGCGATTTTACAGTTAGAATTTTCCGGTGACTTCAAAAATTTAATCACTATATTCCACTGCAAGAATTGTCGAAATGCTTTTGCAGTAGGTTTTGAATTATTTCCACTTCTTCGACAGGTTGTTGAAAGTAAGTTTTCTAACGGATTCTGATTTAATCGGCTCGTTAACAGGAACTGGAAACCATCTTTTTTTAAATCTTCCCACACTTGCAAAGTGGCTTTAATAGACAAGGTTAATCCACGAAAACAACGTATACCATCACGAACTTTCTGTGATTGTGTGTACGTTTTCCACGTCGAAATCCATTCCACCGCCTCACCCAGAAATAATTCCAGAAAAGGTTTCTTTACAGATAGAGCACTTTGATAGGGTTTGAACTATTTAAAATGCGACTGTTTAAAACGTCAAACAAATCATTCATGTTTGCCAAAAATTTGGCAGTATGTAGAGTACTTTCACTATTAATTTGTCCTAATTGCTGCGGAAGCAGATTTTGAAAATACTTGTATTGCATATTTCACTCGCATCTTTTGAAATGTGTTCGGAGCAAGATGAAAATCACTTAATTTTGGAAGCGCCCAAGCAGTTTTACACTGTTTGTATATATCATAACCAGTTTTTATGTAATCCCAAGAAACTTTATTCCTTTCCACACATATATATCATGTTCTAGCAAATTATCTCTGACGCTTTTGATTAGGTGTGGAACATCATAATTGGCAAATATTTCTTTGCCATTCACATAAAATAATGACGTAATGATCTTCTGTTACGTATAAATTATGAAAGGCAGCTCTGTTACTAGAAACCGAGCTGGTAGAGCAATGGTGACACGATCTGTTTAGCATTCGGGAGGTAATGGGTTCGAATCCCGTTACCATCTACCTTGTATGAGTTTTTAGGGGTTTCTCATACACATGTAGCGGCATGGTCACTACGTATATGCTGCACACCTTGTAAAATAAAGACAAAGTTTGAATCGATTGGGGCTTGAATTTCGATGGCGCAGATGGTTAGCGCGGTACTCTAGCAAAGTACTGGTCGTATGTTCAAGTCGTACTGGAGATAAGCTTTTTATTTATGTGTTTAATAAAATTAATAATAATTTTTAATTCCATATTTCCTTTTGAACTTATTCGTTCACAATAAAACTTATAATAAATTAATATTAGTCAAGTTGCTTTGGTATGTGTGAATCCTTGCGGTATTACAGGATCACATTCCATTAATTAAGTAATTTGATTGTAATCTCATTATATTTAGAATTTACATCAGTTTTACATACATAAAGACAAAGTTTGCATCGATTGGGGCTTGAATTTCGATGGCGCAGATTGTTAGCGCGGTACTCCGGCAAAGTACAGTTCGTAAGTTCAAGTCGTACTCAAGGTAAGCTTTTTATTTATGTATTTAATAAAATTAATAATAATTTTTAATAAATACTATAGTTTATATTTTAAACAGATTAAAAATATAACAGAAAGTGCACTAAATAGTCATTATTGTTACCATATTTTCCAATTATTTGTTGATTTTTGTAGTTTACTAATTATTGTTTCTGCTGTCCTCATTTAATATGTACCTTAAATTGTATAATATTAACTAAAAAAATCCTTGTGTTCTTACCAGATGTTTTGATTAATATTCTTAGTAAACCGGCCGATAAAATAATATAATTCTTTAATGAACGTTTATTTTAGTAGTGTGAAGCTCGATTTCGTGCATCGCGCATGCGACGGTATTCGTATTGAGTCGTCGATCGGAAGCTCGTCCAACGTAGCCCATTCTCTTTCTCGTCTGAGAATTTAATTATTCATTAATTGGGATTAATCTATATAATAAATGCGTGTACTTGATTACGGAACGTTAAAGAACAATTAAAACCTACATGTTGGTCCACTTAAAACGAAAATATTTACATTTAGAGCAAAGCTTGCACGTATCCAAACACGTTATTTTTGTCAAAATTTAAGTATTTTTTCAAAATTTGAAATTGCAGTTACCTTTATATTATTTTGTTATGTCCCTGGTTAAAATTTCGCACATTTTAAGACAAAAATAAGGATGCTACGAGCACAGAAATCGACCGTATCTAAAACACGGGCCGCAAAACTACATTTTGTATGATAATATAATTTTTAATTTACAAAGTTAAGTGCCAAGTTTCACATCAATTGGGCTTATTGTTAAAAGTTATAAGCTTTCAAACTGACCTACCTTGCTTTTTGAAACCAATAGTAAGTATGTTTTGCACGAGACGCACACACACGCGCGCACACGCACACACACACACACACACACACACACACACACACACACACACTAATATATATTATATATATATATATATATATATATATATATATATATATATATATATATATATATATATATATATCAGTGGTGTGCAAACTCTACTTTTTCGAACTGAACTCGAGTCGAACATAGTTCAAAAACGAATTCGAACCGTCGAACCGAACTCGAAATATTTGTAATTTTTTCAATAGGGATAAAACTAAAAAAAATACTGCATTACAATATTGAATATTTATTATACAACATTTTCTTTTTTAAAATATTCGTGTACAAATACTAGTTGTTCAGTGTGATCCGATTTTGGCGCTTGACGACGCTCACTTAACACATTGTTTCTTGATGTTCACATATCTGTTGTGAACGATACTACAGACAATGATTTTAGTTCATTATTTAGCTTTCTTTTAAGATTAGCAACAGTATTTGTATACAATGTTGGTGCAAACTGTCGAGAAAAGGTAGTTCTGGTAGGAATATCATACTTTGGTTCTGCTAATCGTAATACAGCTTAAAACACAATATCTTCTACTATGCTATATGGTTGAAAATCTAACGCAATCATTTTTGCAATTTCTTGAGACAAAGCTTGTGCTTGTGGATGAGATGCATTCCCTGTTATAATGCCCCCTATTATTTTTAAGTGCTATGGGTTCTATACTTTTACTTATATTGCGCCCTTCTGGTTTGGTAACCCAGCGCGGGTTTATCTTGCCTCGGCTTTGCTCAATCGGGTTTATTTTATAAACGGGGTGTGGTTCGTAGTAAGTACTGGATGGGCTTAACACTGCAACCTTAAATAAAATTCGTAAAGCATTTTTAACACGTATATTAGACCAATATTTACAATAAAATAAACGTAACTAATAATATATATGTACGACCACCCTAGTCCAGGTCCTGGGCTTCACTGGGTGCGTAATCGCTTCTGTGAACAAAAGATAGTCTTTTTAATCTATTCCTTACCTAAGAGGCAAAGTGTAGGTTACGGTCCTGTATGTACGGTAGCGAGGTCGTCAGCCTTGATACCGTTGTTGGTCGAGACGCCAGCGCAATGAACTCGACTCGTTTGAGAAAATCGATATCGTGTTTATACGTTAGTAACTCTGGAGCGCTGAAGCAAGGATGTTCTACTCCCTGGAAGTAATACACGCGAAATGCACGTATACAAACGCGAGGTATTGGGACGATCTTTCTTTAATTATTACGGGTTTAATTTTGGCAATTAGATTATTTATCTAACTAACTTAATTACCGATCTCTGTACTGAGTTTAATTATTTATAATTAATCTAGGAACAAAATACTTAATATTAAAACTACTCTAATAGGTTTACGTAAAGATAGAAAATCTACGTACTCTCTAATTTATTTACAAACGTTCGTGCACCAGGTATTTACGATGGTTCGGTGGACGACCAATTTATGCTACTGATTTATACAACAGGTTATGGAGGTACTCTTCTGCGATTCACAGACACTGTATACGGTTATTAAGTACTGGGTGTAGGAAGTGTGTGAGTTTCGAGCGGGATTTTAGTAATGTCCAGAAGACATAGGCGACGGCCTGTCTTTACTGTATATACTAAGAGAAAGGTCGTAGGTCTTTACAGCCCTGTAACAACCCTTCACCCTCAAGTGGTGACGAGATACGTCGGGGTACCCTGCGTTTCTCTAGGTATACTTTGTGGTGGCGAGTGACGATGGGATCTACCCTGCGTGACTCTAGGTGTTAGTGTATTTGGTATTACGTCGGGGGTTACCCCTGCGTGCTACTCTAGGTATACTTTGTGTAGTATAACTCCTGGAGCTCAGCCCGGAATTATTTACGGTCTGTAGTGTTTGAGTGTAAATTGTCAGAATGTATAACTTTACAACTTACGTGTCTATCAATAGCAGTACAGAATTGAACTTTAGGTTGCCCGATCGCGAAGGACTCTTCGTCGGTGAACAACAGGTCGGTGCTTACGCTAAGCAAACGGAGCGGCTGCGGCTACTGGTTTCTGGAACGGTCAACGGTACGGTGGCGGCTGCTGGATATCGGCTTAACTTGAATCTACGGAGATTCATCCTTTTCTATGCGCGTCGCGAGTTTATAAAGGTGCATCTGTGGGCGGTTTCGCGGCTACCGTGCGGGGGATGCCGTTATGGGATTGGTTAAAATCGTTCTGACATGCAGAAACTTACGGTTTCTTAGAACTACACGTCAGCAGTGATGAATAAATTATTTGTTGTGCAATATCGCGTAAACTTATGAAATCTTACATACAGGATGGTCCGCACATAATTTATTCTAAAACATATAAGTACAGGACGCTGGTTCTTTACACTGTATTCGGAAAGTTCAGTTTGCTTTGTTTTGTAACTGTTTTACACTGTCTTACACTTGAAATATTACGATTTTCTTTGTAGTCTACATAATGTTGTTTCACATTTTCATGATTTTTAGTATCTAACTGTCTTTATAACGTCGTTGTCGTATCAGTTGACGTTTTCATACGTTTATTACAGTTTAAACACTCCGCCTCGAATTTACTAATTTGTTTAAAATAACGCCAAACACCCACGGATTTAGAATCATAATTTATAAGTCCATGTTTACCATCGTTGGAACTGTTCGTAGGGTCTTAAACTGTAGATAATGTGTATCACAAAATAACGTAAATAAAATAAAAAACGTGTTCACCTAACCTTACTTAACTTCACAGTTCGCAAATCTTTTTCGAACTGAACCAGAACTCAAAGTTCGAGTTCGGTTTGGTTCGGTTCGAAAAATTTGAAGATTCGCTCTCATAATTATTCGAGTCAATCGACCCATGGAATAAAAAAGTTAAAAAAGACTCAACCCGTCATTTTACTCCCTTAGGGGTGGAATTTCGAAAAATCCCTTTCTTAGTGGATACCTACACTTCAAAAAAACACACCCTCTGTCAAGTCTGTAGGACCAGCGGTTTAGACTGTGCTTTGATATATCAGTCAGTCACTGAGTCAGTCATGACTTTGAATTTTATATACATAGATTACCTATTAAGATTGCTACAAAAATTACTAATCAATAACCTAAAGTTAATAATACCTAAAGTTAAAGTTAAATTGCTCTCTAACTTATTTGAGTCTAGGTTGATTGCTTTGTTTTGGTACTTCACACAAAGACTGCTGCATTAACTGAACATTTAACCAATTTGGTGTATTCACAGTTCATTAGACATTACAACTCCCGTTGTAGTACATGGTTACTGAAACTGGATACACATTATGTCACTTTTGTTTCATGTAGACAGAATGAACTGAAATAGTTGGTTATTCTCTTATTCTGCTTAACGCTAAAACAGTCATATAAGCGATATTAGCGAATGGAAGAATAAAAAATTAATTATTCCAACACCATGCACAGATACCAGTGGCTTAATAATAACAAATAAATGCACTCTCGCATTCGCGGTGAGATAAATGGTCGGTGTGTGAGAGAGAAAGTATGAGGGCTTGGGCGCGCGCCGTGTTAAATTAGGTTATCACTTTTTTCCGGGAGATTTTACCAATTTTTCTCTTCATAAAAACCTTCCTCAGACTTCAACCAACACTCGAATAAAAAAATTGGCAGAATTGGTCTCGAGTTTTGCGCTTAGCAACACATTTATGATTCATTTATATATATATATATATATATATATATATATATATATATATATACGTATCAAATGTACTCTGTTGAGACAGATATGTTATCTGAATCTCGAGGTTGGGGTTGCTTACATAACTCGTTTTTTTTTAATACAAAGTATATACTATTAAGAACTTGTAAGTCCCGACATAGTTTTACAAAAAAACGTAGGTTAAGTAGTTTCATTTGATTGCAGAATGTGTCTGACAGATAAAGATTTATGTACTGGCCATAGTATGCTTCGTTCGGCAACACTTCTGGCGACTGCTGGGAATCATGTTAACACATTAGCTATCACGTTGAGTGAAAATTCCCATGAGATATGTGAAAAATTAAGTCTCTTTTAAATTGACATTGCGAAAAAATGCAGGAAAAACAATACAATGAGACAAATTCCCATAAAATGAAAAGCTGCAGAGTGTTACAGTACAGTGTTCTACAAAATATCTCTGATTTCACATTCAACATAATGTAAATATCCATAAATAAGTTTGTAAGGTAGTCATTAAAGAAAAGTTAAGTAAGAGGAATTAGAAAATGGAAAAACAACATTGAGTGTTCAAGTAAAACTATAAGTCACTAGTGACCCGAAGCAAAGTTTAGCTCACCACTTTAACCCATATGTGGCTTATACGTTACCTTACACTTTTAATATTTTAAAAGTTGTTTAGATTGATTAATTATATTTTTAGAACAGTAACCGAAAAATGAGTATTCGTCTTGTTGTTAACAATTTCGTAATACTATTATGAAAACTAGAACTATCACGATTTTAATAATAATTTGTACATATGAATCATAAAGTTGACTGACTGAACCACCCATCAACCCACAGTCCAAACTATTTAACTTAGAGACATGAAATTTTCAGGTATCAAAGTCTATATGGTGGAGGTGTAAAAAGATCCTCTCCTTAAGAGGGTGAAACACGGAGTTGAAGGTCGATATCATTTTCCTGGTTAATTCCATTAGGAGATTAAAATTTGGATGATAAGTTCCTTATTGAACAAGAGTGGATGGTTGGTTTTTGACATTTTTGTAGTGAGGTGAAATTAATGGTAAAAAGAAAGTGGAGGATAATGAAACGTATCTGCTGTTTTTAACCATACCAGCTCCAAACTTCTTTTAGAAAAATGGAGCCCACGTTTTTTATAATTTCAATATTTGCAGAGATGAAATACAGGGTCGGCTTGGTTAGGAGTGATATTCAATATTATCTGATCTATTACGAGTGGAGATTTCATATTCGGCAAATAGACGCATGGGTGCTTATATAATCCAATGCATTTCAATTTTTAGAAACTTTTTTAAAACCAGGACTGTACTTAAATGTTTTATAAAAATTTAAAAATGTTTTTGGGATACACCATCAAATTGTTACAAAATATGAATTTACACGTGTAGTACACGTGTAGAACCGTAACAAGAATATTTTAAATACACATGTGTGTGCATAAGCTTTTTCCGCTTTTTTTGGTAAAAAAAACACGTAATTTTCAAGGGAAGCTAATTTTTTTTATTCAAAATATTGGTCATCGGCTTCTACACATTTCGCCCATCTTTCAGGTAATTTATGAATACTTCCTCGAAATTGACGAAGTGCTGCTCTGTGAGCGCGTGCTCCATTGATGCGAATAGGTGAAAGTCGGATGGCGCCAGGTCTGAGGAGTACGGTCGGTGCGAAAAGATGTCCTATTCAAGTGATTTCATGATGTCTTTCACTGGTTTTGCTGTGTGAAACGGCGAATTATCGTGTAACAAAATCACGTTTCCATGTCTTCTGGTCCATTCCGGTCGTCTTTCGATCAATGCGTGATTTAAAATAATCATTTGTTGACGATAGCTTTGTGCGTTAATAGTTTCGCCGGGCTTCAAGAGTTCATAATACACAATACCGCTCTGGTCCCACCAGACACAAAGCATGGTCTTATTGACGAAGCGATGTGGCCTTGGTGTTGAAGGACCGGCTTCGCTAGGTGAAAGCCACGATTTTTTCCGCTTTGGGTTTTCAAAATAAATCCATTTTTCGGCAACCGTCACAATTCGACACAAAAATGATTTTCTTTCTTGGCGTTGAAGCAGTATTTCACAAGTGACTTTGTGATTTTTCATTTGAGGTTCATTCAATATGTCTGGGACCCATTTACCAAGTTTATTGATCTTCCACGTGGCTCATGTACGTGTGCTGATTGTTTCTCGTGACATATTTAATGCTTTTGCCTATTGCTGTTGAGTTTGAGTTGGGTCATCATTCAATAACGCCTGTAATTGTTCGTCTTCGCACTTTTGTGGTCTACCAGAGCGCTCACTGCCTTTCACATTGACATCACGACCTTTAAATTGTCGAAACCATGTCTCACATATTCTAATCGTTCACCACATGATTCTACCAGCAAACGATGACTTTCAACAGAATTTTTCATTTATTAAATAAGAAAAGCAATGCGTGCCGTACATGCTGTTTTTCAGGTACAAAATTCGACATGATCACTGAACGATAAAACAAAGACGCTCGTTTTTGGCGGACTCAACTTATGTGTGTCTGTAGTTTAATATCAGGCGAACAAAATGGCGTATTTGTCAAATTAATACTCTGCGTACATTTCGCTGGCGCCATCTCTCAGTTAAACGGGAAAAAATTTATGCATACACCTAAGTAAACATACAAGGCTGACTTTAGACATTGTGGGCCAGAAAAAAAATTTTCACGTTTAAATTAAAAGGGCGATTTTAAAACACTGATAATTGGGTAAATGTATATGTTTAAGTTATAATATTATTTAATCCAATTTTAAATAATCTTTGCGTTAATAATACTAGTCCAAGTAGTTGACGAATCCGCGGATAACTTTAATTGTAAATACAGCGTTGAAATTAATGCAAATACCTTTAAATTTGAAACCTTCAGAAACAAAAATAGTAATCTGTAGTAGATAGTTTTATACCTACACAGTTTAGATAAATATTTGGATATTTGTGATCATTGGTTAATGGTGTTGTTTAGTGGCGTACAGATTAATTCGATTCGTTTGCCGGTATCATGCTGTCGTTATCGAATAGATGGATGACAATATGACATTATCGCGATTCTTCTATCTGAGGTCGTCAAGGAGTTAAGATCTCAATGTTTTTGAATTTTAGTTTGGGGTTTTATGTGAATTAGGAAACGTAGTTATAAATTATAGGATTCTCGGTTGGGATTGTTCGCAAATAGTCTTTTGTGCAGTTTCGAGTGTTTGTATTGTGTGATGGGTGGTAGTTTGTGATATTTGATGTCGTTATACCTGAAGGGTAACCTGTACTCGCTGATTCGGCGTTCGTAAGCGATAGAGCAAAGGTGAATGTTTTATTGGTATATGGGTGCTCAACCATAACACGGCAGATGTATGTTTTGTAGGTGTGTTTGCGGTGGCAACCTCCGATTCTACCCAGGAGGGCGCTCAGTAGGTTTGCTCTCTTTCTTATTCTGTTAAGAATTTTTGTACATCGGGAGCCAATTAAGGGTTTTAGTGCAGAGTATTCCTAGGTAGGTGACTTCGCGTTAGGATAGGTCTTTCTTGATTTAGTAAGGAAAACATTCCGGTCGGCTAGCTTTGGACATTTATCGTCGGTGTAATTACGTTGGCGCAAGAGGTTGTTTGTTTTGGTGATTAATGAGCTCCACCGGTTATCGCAGTTGGTGAAGTTCAGGAGGCCGTTCCTCTGTTGCGATTAACCGGCCAACAGGCGCTTTCATCCGCAAACTGCGTTACTTCGTGAATGTCGGATGCGAAAATTGTTAAAGGATCGGCGCTAAAGCAGAGCCTCGCGTACGCCTGCTATAGGTTGAAAAGGATCAGAGAAGGTATTTCCTACTTTGACCGAACTGACCGATTGCTCAAGTACAGACAGGAGTTTCAAAAGGGTCGGGTATGTTAAGGTTGCGGATCTTGTATATTAGTATTTTTATATCTTTGAAATATAGCTATTTCATAAAATAGAAATCAGCTTGTAATAAACCTCTCTACGCGTGAATTTCTCCCAAATTCTAATCAGCTCCAGAAGAAATGAAAACAAGCTTAAATACAAAATGTATTTATAATAAATACTATACACTCCCAAAAGATATTTTATGGACTCATTTGAGTTTGTAAAATGAGACTTTCTTGAACTCAGTCCCAAAAAGTGGCCATGACAACTATTGATAACAATATATGCAGATAAATGAAGAAATTTTGTACAAAGTGAACAACTTATTTTGTTTGATACAGCAATCAGAATAAATTATAAGGTTCTAGGTTAGATATTTAACAAAACGAAAATACCTACGTACTTATTTGGTATTTTAGTTTGTTTTCATTTGGCTTATAGCTGATTAAATATTGGTAGAAATCCAGCGGCGGAAAGGGGGGTTATTAGGGGCCGGTTTTTATTTGTATCAAATATTTCTAAAGCAGCTGCAAATATCAAAGATATAAAAATACTTGTATATAGACCTTTAACAAATCGAGTAATTATGTTCTATGCAATTTCTTGAAATGACGCTTAATTTAGCGAAAAAAATTCCTAATGTGGAATTTAAGTTTTAATTCAAATTTTTCATTATCTATAGCCATTAGTTTTATAAGAAAGGTGAGGACGTATTTTTAAAGAAAACCTTATTTTACATAAATTTTCTTTATAATGTTTTTTAATATTAATAAATGTAAAAATTAAACTAGTATGATTGAAAATGCTGAAGCTGTATTATCGATAACTTTATAGAAACTGGCGGCTTTGGAATTTTTTTACGTTAACATGTATTTATGTCTATGAATCTCTATCTGACATGTAGTTTTAAACGTCATTCTGACTTAGATTATTGTTTTTGTTTTGACAATGTTGCCTGTTTTCATTATAAACGTATAAAATAGGTTGCAAAGTTATCATAAAAAATTTGAAATTGAAATTATTTCATTTCTTTAAATTTAAGGTATCTAGATGACCATTAACCTCTGTACGTCATGAAGTTTTAATCGTCTGTTTGACATAGGTTGCTGTTTTTGTTTTTACAATGTTGCACATTTTCGTAATCAACTTATTATAAAAGAGGCCACATAGTTATGCTAAAAAATGTTACTAAAATTATTTTATTTCTTCTAATTTCCATTTTGTAGGTTGGAAGGTCGTGTAGTGTTCCACACCAGATATTTTAATAATTGTGGACCTGAAAAGTCTAAACTTAATCCTATCGAGCTAAAGCACTCTGAAACACGTAGGAGGATGGATAGATGGGCATTTAATTCTCAAGAGATGCCTATGAACAGCCACCTTAATTTTTTTCATATCATAAGTGGCTGTAAAACAAGAACTTGGGTGATCATTCAAGAGTTTAAAAGCCGTGTAGAGGAATATGGATTGCGTCCGTTTGGTACAACAAGTGGAGATTTGTACTACATGCTCTTGATGTGAATGAACGAACCGAGTATTCCTAGCACAGGTATCCCGAGATGGTATCAAATAATGTAATTCAGCAGCGCAATAGCCATTTTAATCCAGATAATACAAACAAACAACTGAAACGATTCTTCTATGCTCAAGGGACTGTATGCCAGAAGTTATTATCGAAGGTAACACTGAGTTTTGTTAGCATTAAATTTAACTAGGTTATTGCTTCTCCATTTGAGAAAACACTGAATGTCTTTGTTGATTTAATTCCCCATTTCAGCTTTAATGTCTTGAAACATAGAAGGTAGCTTACCATTATGAGTGGATTGAGATGAATTACATTGAACAGCGCTGTCGTCAGTAAAGCAATAGATCGGAGTAGTTGTTAAAGAAATAAGGTCATTTACACATAGCGGGAAAAGTGTAGGCGCTATAACTGATCCCAGTAGCACACCCGCGTTAATGCTAACTTCTTTTGAAAAACATCCATCAACTACGACAATTATTCATCTTTTATCAAAGAAACTAGAAACCCAATTGATGAGCGTATCATTTAACCCAAACGAGGTGAGTTTGGCCAGTACACACTTCTGCCAAACTTGGTCCAATGCCTTTGAGATATCTAAAGGGACTACAACTGTTTCTCAAGATTATTCTGATGTATTATTCCAAACTTGGGTCACATATGAAAGATCACCTGTTGAACAACTCTGCCTAAACCCATATTGGTGGTCACTAAGGCGTTTGTTAGTTACAGGGAACGAGAGTAGTTGCTGATTGATGGCTTTTTCCATGATTTTAGACAAAATGGAAGTGATGGCGATTAATCGGTAGGACTAGGGATTGGTGTTATCGCCTTTTTTGGGAATGGAATCAACATTTGCTAACTTCCATGATGAAGGAAATTCCCCAGAAGAAATAGATATGGAATAAAGCTTAGATAGAACTGGTACTAGAATAGTATTCACAAAGAAACTTTAGTTCAGACAGACGTTTGCATTTCACTTTGTTGCTGAGCGATTACTGAGAATGTCTATTAACTTAACCTTGCTGATATCACATGAAATACTTTTCCACGTCTAGTAGGGTGATGGACATTTACACCTGCTACCTATGAATGCGGAATACTTTTACATACTTTAGTTCATTACCTTTAGATTACGTTTGCAATAGTATTCACAAAGGAACTTCAGTTCGGACAGACGCATACCTTGCACTTTGTTTATTATCCTTACTAGGAATATATTGAGAGTATCTATTAACTTAATCTTGCTGATATTACATAAAATACTTTTCCATGTCTAGTAGAGTGATGGAAATTTACACCTGCTACTTATGATTGCGGAAAACTTTCACACGCTTTAGTTCATTACCTTTAGATTACATTGCAATAATATTCACAAGAACTTCACTTCAGACAGGCGCATACATTTTACTTTATTATTATCCTTACTGAGTATTTACCGAGAACATCTACTAACTTAACCTTGCTGACATCATATGAAATACTTTCTCATGTCTAGATTATGTTGCATCACCTTTTCTTGCAGAGGTCGGTTAATCATACCAACCACTTCTACTTGTTAGCAATTTTGTTAAGGTGAACAGATTTAGTAACCATAAATTTTATTTTAACATTTAGTTACATATTTGAATTTACAAGAATCACTTCCACAAGTAAACGAACGAAATCATCAATGAACAAGAAACTGAAAATCTTCTATGATGTTTTCGTGTGGCCACCTGCAACACAACTTAAGATGCCTGTATTTAATCAAGATATCTCCATTATGTCTATACGTGATAATGATATACTGATGATTTCAGAAGATTCTTTGAAAAGTAGGTATACTTTACACAATTTAGAGTTTTTCATAATAATTTACTTATTCATAGATACATTACTAGGTTACCCTATTATTTTGTGTTTTTTAGCGTTACGCCTGCAACAATGGTTGCGTCCTAATCACCTTCATCATCAGTAGCAACAGCATAAGCAGGAGTACCACCTCCGCTGCAATGTAGAGGAAACAATTTGGAGCTGATAGGTAAAGAGAACCGCGAATCCCATGGTTTGCTACGTCAAATACAAGACCCCATATCCCTTTAATAATTTAAGCAAAAAGGTGTGAGGCTGAATGAATATATAAACAGTGAGACATCTGGAGTGACTAAAGTGCAGCGTCTAACTGAAGTCAATGAATCCTTGGCAATGGTGCGTCAAAAGTGTACATAATACGCATGTTAATTTGTGTTTGTGGTTTATAATTAATTTTCGTAAAATATTCTCTATTTTCCTGAAATTTTTTCTACAGCTAGAAATGAGTCAGTTCAACTTGTACCAGAAAAGTTCAGTGATCTACCTTAAGGAAAAAATTGAAAACATCTGGAAGTTTGACTTGGATTAATTTTACTCATGTACGTAACATACAAATCTCTACATCAAAATAATGCAGTCATTTTGCAAGTTTTAAGTATATTACTAAATTTAAGCATGCAGTTAAAAATAAGATATATTTAACTCCAGTGATATCCTTATATATTAATGGAAATATACGTATAATTCATATCTTGAGTTTTTGTGTAAATACTACAGACATTGAAAACTATTTAACAGTTTTTAAATACGGTTCAATTGCTTTATTTAGTAAAAAGGTTTTACTCTTATAAGATATATATGGTTCTCATATAGAAAGTGTGAATATAATAATAATTACAAATATGATTTAAGTGAAATATTTTTTTCTACAAGAAGTACAAATTTCGTATAAACAATGAAATTTTATGCATATTATTAGTTTGACATAAATTGTAATATGTGCACGAAAAAATTCTGAATTACGTTTGAAGAAAACCTGGTGTTTTGTTTTACACTAAAGAACTGAAATACATGATATAAATTGAAACTTTTGGCATAGTTTATATGATTTACTTTTAATTTAGGAACAGAGACTCACATAAAAATTATAGTTTTGTCCTTAACAATACTAACTTTCATAAAGCGAGTGCTATAAGTAGACATTTTTAGTGACACCTGCGCAAAAGAAATAAAGAGAAATAATATCTTATTATTAATTTTATTAAATACATAAATAAACAATAATCTCTTATTATGCTTACGGCTTATTACATCGATTCGCATTGAATGTTTTTATCAAGAAATATAAAGTTCATATAAACAATGAAATGTTATGCATATTGTTTGTTTGAGATGAATTGTAACATCTGGAAGAGAAAATGCTAAAATACCGTTTGAAGTATACCAGCACTCTTTCTCCCCAAAGGACTTACAAACATATAAATTTGAGAACATTTTGGCCATGCATGCGACATACATTTCTAAATTAAAATAAAGCAGCTATTTTGCACATTTTAAATATATTAATGAGTTTAAACATAAAATTAGAAATCAGATCTATTTAACTCCAGTGATATCCTTACATATATTCTGTTTTTAAGTGATAGTCTACATGGTAAATTATGATTTACTTTGCGTTATTAAAAGTCAAACAATAAGATTTAGCAACAAAGACACGCATAAAAATTATACTTTGATGTTTTATATACGATTGAGCACCTCATGCTGATCCGTCAGAAAGTGCATGCTAAAAATAGACCACATCTCCTGCAGACAAAACAAAATTATCGCTCATTATGCTTTCAATTGTGCAGTTTAGTTAAAGTACACACGTTTTGTGTATTTAAATTTGGAAGTCTGTCCTCTTCCCAATCGATTTTTGAAATATGTGATGGCTCTAGCGAATTTTGTGCTTTTGTAAGTACTCGTAAGCAGAAAGAAGTAGTTTAAAATCTAAATGTCAGTTTATAGGGCCAGTGCTTATATTTTCAGGTAAAATAATAAACGCAAAAGATAAAGTGTCACTTGTAAAACGCAATCATGTTTTCAAAAACTTTTATTTTGATTGGGAAGTAGGGACAAATTCAAAAATTCAGGAACGTCAGTGTTTTCCATGCTCCCCAAACCCCACCTGAAACTCCGCAAAGAAGCACGTCCACATTCTTTTTATCTCCAAGCATGTACGTCTTTTCGCCATTCCTACACTTACACATCAATTACTTTTTTCTGTGTATATTTTCGCCATGCATTTATGCAATACATAATACACAATTTCGTATCATTCCTTTAACATTTATTTTACACTCACAAATAGCTCTATGGGCAATGCATTTCAAAATTAAAAACTTTTTTAATATTACAAACTTTATTAATTACAACATATTCATATGTGAAACATGTTAAAATGGTTTATTTCTTTTTGAAAGCGTTTTTACATTTCACTTTTATGTAGATTATTTTTCTTCTAAGCACATTATTTGCTAAATACATATCAAAATTAACAATACATATTACCACTTTATTTTCACTAAATTTATATTTCACCTTTCATACTTATAATTTTTTATCTATACTAATTACACTTGCTTCATTATTCGGTCCTTGATGCATCGCTAAGCAGAATCCCCTTCATTATACTATTCAGTTCATAAAACTTTGAATCTAGTTTTAATTCTATAGTTTTTTTTTAGTAGTACATCCAGCCTCTTCTTTCTCTCGTCTAAATACTTTTTCTTCTCTTTCGCTTTGTATCGTGCGTACTACTTTCGCCATGTCTGATAATAAAAAGTTTACTGAACCGTACGTACCCCAAGCAGGCCTTTCAGTATGAACCGGAATCCAAACCACTAACCTTGAAAGAAAAGTACTTGTAGACTGATTCTATTATTGGATTTCTAAGAATTGTAATGTGATACACACCATACGAGTTAATTCTATTTTTAGATTTCTAAGAATTACCAATAAAATTCGACCTTGACTCAATTCAGTTAATACAAGAACTTCCTTGACCTATTTATTAGCATAGACAACAACCTGTCATTCTCCTTATCTTTAACAATAATTTTTGACCTTGAAATCTAAATTTTCCGCCAAAAGAGAGCCAGAACCGGCCCTGTATAACTGCTATATATATATATATATATATATATATATATTGAGATGTTCAGAAAGAGGTAATAGAAGTATCGGACAGCTTACATGACATTTGGATAATAAAAAGGGGTGATTTCTAGCTCGATACAAGTGCAAGACACTATTTTATATAAATCTGGTTCACGATGTGGTTAAAATAAATTTATTTGATATAAATTAGTCTGAATATCATCTGCTTAGTTTGGTTTCATCATAAAAAGCAATTTGCTGCTAAAAAAATTGTCAAGAATGTTAAATATAACCAATTTCGTAAAGTCATTTTAGTATTGCAATTTTTGCAATAAAATTCAATTTTACAAGGGTAATTTGGCAAGTGAACACTTTACAGGTGTTTAAACATGGACTTTATAGTTAGGATTATGTTAGGGATAGTGTATGTTTAGTTTTTGAATGCAGGAAATACAAAATTTAGTAAAAGGGTTATAATATGGACAGTATAGACATTTTTCGCACATATTTTTGGAAGCGAATTAGTGACAAAATTATAATACAAGATTCACAATAAGAAAACATTTAGAACATTATGGCATACAGACATTTATAGTGCCATACATTTTATAGTGAAATATTTCAAAAAGAGTGTTAGACGATGAGACTTTTTCAATGCAAGACTATATAACATTATGCATTGCAAATAATTAGTGAGAATAATAAAGACAAGTAGTACAAACCTTAAACATAACATTTTAAGTGTTAAAAACATTTTTAAATATAAATTATTTTCATTTTAGATTTAAGTTTGGTTACGTTGTAAATTTTAGGTTTTTTACATAATTTTATACTTTTTCCACATTATTAGACGTAGATTTTGCTCTTAAAGCAAATAATAGATGTTCTTTCTTAATATGACTAAGTTTTTATAAGGATACAGCGCCTTTCTCCGCAAAATTATGCTAAATCTGAGGTGAATTATAGACAAAATTACAAAAGCTTTTAAATTTCTTTAAATTAAATATTTCCAACACTAAAGATATGTATTCTTGTGTAAAATGTTCTCAGAATTCCATTTTTGCCATTAATTTTAGTATAGATTGTAAGTGTAAATAGTTATAAGCTTATTTTAGTTAGAGTACGTTACTTCGTTTATTAGTGTTAGGAATTATAGCTTGTTAGGTGTCTTTTTATTCAAAATTTTACGTAGTTTTCATTTCCGTTTTTAATTTTAAATTCCGATCATGTATAAGAAAGTTACGGCCAAATTTCCATTTAGGTCCAATTTGTAATTTTGATCCACCAATCATATCCATAGTTACTTTTGCAATATGGCTGTAAAAAAAAAAGAATTTTTGGTAACAACCAGAAACATATAAAAGCAAGCGCTCAGGAAATCACTCTCTCTCTAGAATTTGTTCAAAAGTGTAAAAGGTTAAAACAGTGTTGTGAAATTTGTGTTTTAAGAGTAAGTTCATAACCTCATTTAAATTCGTCAAGAAGTTTTACGTTTCGAAGAATAATTTCGAGAGCACTTGTTTTTGTATCGTCGGTTAGAAATAAATAGTTCGGTCTCCGATACCTGTCGTTTTTGAAAAATAATTTTGTTCGATTAATTGATGTTACGATTTTGTGAAGATTTGTTTTGCGTTTTCCAATTTAAATTAATTCCTGTTTACCAAATTAAAATCCATTTTTATTTGGTCAAAGTTTGTTTTATTTCTTCGGACAATTCCTTTTAAATAAAAATTATTATCGGTAGCTAAAATAAAAGTGTTATCAACAAAAATTTTGGTTATTTAAAAATAATTTTAAAACGATATCACTCATTAAGATTTAAAACTACTTAAATAAAAGGTTACCGAATTTAAATAAGTGGTTGGAGTTTGCCGTTTTTGGAGAAAACATCTTCAAGTTTGGAAGTTGGTGTCTTCGACAACCGAGAACCGAGATAGCAGTTTTGGATATTGGTAACAACTGTAACCGAGTGAACATTGCCTGCATCCAGCTGGAGTATCCGAAGACATCAATCAATCAATAGGAAGGACAGTATATGTGAGTCACAAACTTTAACAACCCTACTTATTGTGAATATTCATTGATATTTTGCTGCAATTTATATTTGTTACATATATGTTTGTGGTTAAGAATTTTAAATACTTACTTGTGTAAACACCTGTAAAGGTATTAATTTATTTTCCTTTTCTAAATTTTATTTTGGTTTTAAACATTAAATTTTCTAAATTAATCATTTGACATCGTTGACAGTTGCTTATTTCACTTAAGTTCATTACAACGCATGCGTTTGATAGCAAATTATATTCAGAATTACTTTTATACTTTCAATTCAATTACATAAAGGATATTTCTTATACAGTTTTACTGATGCAAAATTTTTAACTTCAACTAAATTCCCTGAACTCTATCCCCATATGAGATCTGAGCTAGTCCGGTGCACAACAAACAACAATAATAAATAAAAAGATTAAAATAATTACTTCAATTAATATTTCAACCATTTTATATTACCTAACTAAATATAATAATTATTATTAATTTTACCTCACAATTGTATAAGTCGCCATTTTAAATCATCCCAATATCATAATACTTATATATATATATATATATATATATATATATATATATATATATATATATATATATATATATATATATATATATATATATATATACACGCACATAAGTCGGAAGAAGTAACTACAACACGGTTACAAACATTTAAATATGGCTTTACTTAGTCTATCTAAAGACTAACTTTTGCATGATCTGGGATTATTGTTTGCTGCACAGTTATATTTGTATTTTACTTATAAGAACTTTATATTTTAGAGACCACAAGTATGCTATATATCTTTTTTCGACGCCGCCAACTGAAAGAATTAATAACCAATTTTGAAAATGAACCATTTCTACAATATAGTAATCGATTTTCAATTACAGAACAAAAGCAATTGTTAGACAACTGGCTTTCATTTCACAAGAAACAGGTAATTGGTATAAATATATAGAAATATGTCTAACAGTGTTTTAGGAGATCGTTTTCTTTGTTGGAGCTGTAATAGCGTACATTTTTTCTGTTATTGTTACATTAACAAAACGATTAACGAGTTCTGACTATCATGACTGGAAACTCGGCTTGGGATCAATTACTGTTGTAAACATCACATACAGCCCAAACTTTGAAATTGTATGTTTGTACGAGTATGTTGCCGCTATTTATGGTTGTCTTAGCGTGTTCCCTAATTTTTTGATAATGTTTGGTAGCTTATCGTTTGTAAGCGTGCAATTTAAAATGCTTCATGTCTATTTAAAAAATGTAAATCAACCTGATCTAGGAGTCTCGAAGGTAATAGATACTCGTTAGATTGAGTAAACTTTTCAATTTTCTGCCCGTAGGACAAACCGGATATTTTGGTCAACCTGGAGAGGGCAGTATCCTACCATTTAGACATTACTAAAATGGCTAACCAAATTGAACTTTTTATCAATGGCCGTTTTAATAACATTTATGTCAACTTTAATGATTGTATGCCTAGAAGTCTACAAAGCGTCACTAGTATAATTATAGATTTTCAACAAACGTGAATAAAATTAACACAATTTTTTAGATTCCTATAATTGACATGCGATTTTTGTATATTATTACTGAAACATTTACACTTTATTTTTGTGTCATAATGACTTGTTATTATGGAGAAGAGATTAGATATAATAGTCAGAAAGTTGGCAATTATGCATATGACATAGATTTTGTAGGTACTGACTTGCGTTTCCAAAAAAATATTATTTTGATTATAAATAAAAGTCAGAAAGATATTCGTATGAAAGCCGGTGGATTAATTGAAGTAGCCAACTATACCATGGTATGGGTAAGTTTTTCAAGAACTTTTTATAACATTATCTTTAATACTAGGGTGGTGCAAACATTTTCTTGGTATACCAAATAGTTTGCGAATAAACTCACTTTTTATGATATGAGTAGAAGGAAATCTGCATCGCCGCGACAAGATGGCCGACAACATACTTATAAACAAAATGGTGGCATAATCGAATTATTACTCATAATTATAAACAAAATTACAGTCAAGACGGCCGACAATATATCCAAGTCATGCCTACAAAATACCGCCATCAATCAGAAACTAGGGGGTGTGTATAGCCAAGTCTATGGACCAATCAGAAACCTCCAATCAGAACTTAGTATACGCGCACATCACCAATTAGGGCGATTCCGGTTGCCTACCCTGCAGGGGGTGGACCGCCAAATATTAATATAAATATTAATAATGCTAAAAAGGCATTAATTACCGGGTGGGTACCATCAAGGCGTCATCGAGGGGTTGAAAATGTCATCAAGGCGCCGGAAAAGAAGCCGACAAAAAAAAGCGGCGGCGAAATGGGCGTGGCCACGTTTTAAAGTGGGTGTGGCCTACGTCACAAAAAAATGACGGCGATGCGGACCTCCTTCTACTGATATGAATCACGTTTCTTGTATGTAATTTCAAATATCTTTAAAATTAATCAAAATACTTATCTTTTGAAATTAAACTAAATTTTATGTGTAACTTTCATTAGACGTACTAGGGTCTGCGTTAAAAGACTATTCGCTATGAAAGTAAACTGGCGGTGACTCTATAGCAACAACTTCTCACTTCCAGCTTAAATTCTTAAAATCTTTAATCAAATATTTACCAAATAGAATTAATTAACGGAATGCAGAAGGTTATCGTTATCCCATTATAATCACAATTTCACTAGGTTTCACACAAACACAAGATAGGAAAACACGGTGGGCCTTACATACATAAACTCTGTGTGCATTTTATAATGAGATGTGAAGTACAATAACCTAATCGTAAACGAGAGCGTTGTTTTGGTTCAATTAAAAATAAATTTAGTTTATTGATATTTTGATAATATAAAATGCTAGAATTCTTCTTTATTTTAAGGAGTAATTGGTATAAGAGCTTATCCCTTTATGCATAACATTTTTTGCTAATCATATAATAGCTCAATGATTCCAGATAATTTTATCCAATCAAATTTTGAAAATACGAAGGTTACATGACCACTACTGTTACTGTTCGTATCAATGCGTCTTTAACAAATCCATTTTTGCAATAGTTATACCTAAAATCTCTGTTAGAAGGGAAGCGAATTTATTCTTATTTTGTTCGTAGCTTGGACTGTTGTCCAAATTTCCTTAATTCCTTTAACACATCGCCTACAATTATATCGAAAGGTGCGATAAATTGATGTTTGTTTATATTTATTAAGGATACGATCCTATTTTTAAAAATAATAATAAGATATTGCACTCTAATATTTCGAATAAAAGAACTCCAAATAGAAGTAATTTTCATTATGTGGCACGAAAGCTAAGAAATGGTTATTTTCCAAATGGTAAAAATCAAGTTCCTCAAAGAAAGACCGCTCATATAGATGGCATTGTAATAAACATTTTGGCTTATCTCCAGGTAAACCCGCATATTTCAATACGATTCCTTGAACAAGAAATAGAGATAAGTAGAAGTTCAAAGCAAAGAATATTAATAAATCAACACTCGGTTTATTTCCTGCAGATCCCGAAGGCGGTTAAATTTTATTGCTGAATTATCAGCACAAATTGCTGAAGACACTTCTTTCCTATAAAAAAATATTATGGAGTGATGAAAGCAGATTGCATAACAATGATACTGTTAACCGCGTATAATTGTCATTATTGTTCAAAGGAAAATTCAAAATGGGTATGAGAAACCAATTTCCAGACAATATATGGGACATCAGTGTTTGGTGATGTTTATTTAACGGTCGGTTGATTCGTCCCTGGTTCTATGAAGGAATATTAACGGGACAAACACACAAGAATTACTTGAAGGTATTCCCTTAAGTGAGACGCACACAATGTGGTAACAGCACATTTTTGTACAAGTTAGAGAATATCCTGATAAAACATGTCCTGAAAAATTGATTGGTCGAGATGTCGCGATTCTTGGCAGGGTTACTTGGCACGTGTGTGCATGATCCTTTCGTTTATTTGTTGTTAGTTAACTATAGGGTGTTAGTTAGCGCCCGACAGCTGAAATGTAGTACAATTCAGGAAAGGTGAACGAGATAAAGTATAAATTTTGGAAATTTTTGTTTAGTAACGTATTTTTACGTGTTTGAAGATATCTATAATTATTACAATAGGATTTAGTATTCCAATTTTGAGAACAAAATTTAGTTTTGACTTATTTATCAGTATTTTAAATTAAGTTTTGGTTTACATGTTGACATCGGTAGATAGTGCAATTACTACTTCAGTTGGGAGTTGATTATTTCCTTTATAAATAACAGTAGTTCGTATTTTTCTTAAATTTCGTTAATGACAGTTATTTGCGTTAAATTGCGTCATTGGAAAATTACACGCGTATTAAATTTGTTACTTTGTATTGAAATGTAGTGCAGAAAAACATATATTGCGGGTTTAGAAATGTTTTGGCGACAGGTTAGCGGGAATTGTTCGATAAATTTTTGGTCTACAAAGATTTTAGCTTCTAGATGGAGACTTTAAGGGTCAATGTCGAGAGAATAGCATTGACGAAGGGGATATCGGTTTCATTGATAACAGGCAGGTTGTTTTGATAAAGCAATTTTCCCGCTCGGCTTCCGAAATTTCAGTTCGTTTTTGGCGCGTGTTAAAATTTAAGTAATAAATTGGTATGATTGGTTGGCTGAGGTAAAAATCCAATGTGTGAGTATCGAAAGATTCGTGTGTGTCAGTTCTAGTTTAGATGTAGCAGAGATAAATCTAGTTACCACGGCCCGTAAAAGTACGAAGCGCGTTAGCTTGAAGTGAGGAATAGTGTTACAGAATCCGTCAGGGGTAGTTTTCTCCGCGGTATGTTGAGCAGCTTTATCCAGCACGAGAATAGCATATCGTTAAGTGTCGTTTGTTCGAAGGGACATCGATAAGCATCCCTAAAAGAGGGTTTGGGTGTTAGAACCTAGTGCCTCCCCTTACATTTGGATTAAAGTCGCCAATTGTGCAGAGGACACAAAACTTCCATTCCTAAACATTAAGCTATTCAAATTCACGGCTCGATAGTAACTAGAAAACTCGTTGTATATAGACCGCTTAGTTAGTTTGTGTTATTATAACATTCGTGCAAGAAATCGGTACATAATTAGTTAGAATACCGGACGGCAGTGTAAATAAGTCTTTCCATGCAATTATATTAACCAAATGGCACAGCAATCAAATAGTTTGCGTTGACTTACTTAACTTTCATAATTGTTACGGAGTATCTGAACGAAAAGCGTTCGATCGTAGTTACGGTCTCGGAGAGGCCGCAGGAGTTCAGTAACCTGGAGGACCATTGCCACAGCCCTCCTGTAGGCAGCGTAAGGAAAAGTGGATATTTCAGGAAAGTCAGTGATGTTTGATTAAGAATGTAAAGTAATCACTTTCGTTCATATTCATTGTTTTCCTGTTGAACAATTCTGGTTATAAGGCGTATCCATACTCGGTGTAATTGTGTTACATTGTACATTGGTTATTTTATCCCGTTTATGCTATATTTCAAAAGTTATATGTTACTAAATTTCTCTACGTTCTAACCCTTCGTTCTGGATAGAATTGCAATTTAGATTACTTGAGGGTTAATGACCTTACAAGAACATCCCGCATGTCATGAAAGCATCATACGAGATTTGTAACATTAACGTGTATATTTCTTTGTGTAGCATAGAGTTATCACATCGAACATATGTGTTTATTTATTTACAATATATGCATGGGTTAGTGATCTGGAAGTATTTTAATTTGATGTGTAACAAACTGTGGCCCCGTTTCTTTATCTGCAGTATTATGTACGTTAGTACGAAATGTAGAAGGATTTGTGATATTCGAATATCGACTGATTTTATTTATCTTATTTATTTGCGAAGATTGTTGAATTGCACAATTTCATAGTGACGAAGTGCAAATGTTTTCCTATATTCTATTTGGACAGTAACGTAACAACTTGAGAGGGAATTTGTTAATAAGCATTTTAGTTAGTTTAATATGGTTAATATAATTTCATTTAGGGATAGGTTCAATAAGTAATTTAACGTAACTATAAAATACATTAGATCATTACCCTATCAGTAGTTATTAAATACGTGTAATATTATTTTGTAGCCTTTCAGGTATTAGCACATCACTTGCAGATCGCTGGATCTACCTGTGATTACGATAAAACGTAAGCAAGTTATTTTGGTATTTAGACGAGCTGTGAACCTTCGCAATTAGGCATTGCAACCCCTATTTTGTTAATTTAAAATTCCCTGGCATTCGGTTTATGACAACCACTATTGTGACTTATGTATAACAATCTATTTTAGAATTACCCGAAAAGGTTAATACACCCACCCCTAATACTACTTAGCTACCGACATCACTTTTTTATCTACTTAAAAAGTCTAGTTTATGTCACACCCCGACGAATTTAGACAATTTACGGGATAAAATAAGGCAGTCATGTCGTACCGTAATATACAAAATGATTACAGCAGAATGTACAAAAATCTTTTTTAACAATTCTTAAACATTGTCGCATTATATTGGCGCTTGAACCGAATGGACGTGTTTTGTTTGGGTTCCGTGAAATTACGTATAAAGTCAGCATTTGAAGGATATTTGAATAGCTTTTGTTTTCTTTATGTTAGAGATGATTATTTTACACCTAATTGTGAAGATAAGTTTATTCTTAATTTTGTTTTAATATAGGACCAATGGATTATATTATTGTGTTGTAAATCATGTCACAAGGAAACTGAAAATTTCAATGTTTATTACAGCAAAATATATTGTGGTTTATTCCATGACGTAGTGTTCGTCGCCGCAAAGCTGCAAAAATAAGATAATCGTATTTGATTTGTGCACTTAAGTATTCGCGAATATGAGTATTAAGTTTTTTAGAACCTGGCGGAAAATGCATTTTTATTTCAGTGAAATGCATAGGGTCTAGGTAAGTTCACCGAAAACAATTCACCGAAACATAATTTAAACGAATTAACAATTCATCGAAATACAATTCACCGAAAACTATTTTGTCTGTCATTATTTTGTTGCATTACAAATATTATTTACATTTGACATTATTTTGCAGTTGAGAATATGGTGGCTTTTTTAAATTTCGGCGACTATGTGCCGGGGTTGGATACCTTCATCTATCATTAAACACAAATATTGTTCATCTCAATTTGCTTAATTGATTTTCATTATCTACTTTCACTTGTCCACATACTTCAAGTAAAATTAATCGGTAATAATTAACTTAGATTGTTCACTAATTACTAATTACCGCTACTTATCTTAATGACTATTAAAGGTATAGGTAAATGTAGTGTTAGTTTTGGCAAGTTTTATTTCAAAACTACTTGTGCTACAGTGAACGTTGAAATGGCTGTTAAGTGGATTATTAGTGTAAAAGGAAAACGCAAATGTGTTCTTGATGGTCATGTATATTTTAAAGACAAACAAGTTGAAACGCGAATATATTGGTGCTGTGAACAATAGCAGAAATGACGGGCGCGTTTGGTAACAGTGGATGATAACGTCGTAAAGAGAAACGACTTACATAATCATGTTGCTGATGCACCAGAAGTAGAAGCTGCTCAAGTTATGAACAGTATTCGCGCTTATGCCACAGACACTCAAGATGCGCCGCATTACATCATATGAAATGCAACGATTGGGATTACGCAGGCTGCAGTAACGAAGCTGTCAAAAGTAAGTACAATTAAAAGAACAATTAGAAATATACAGACAAGGCACGAAGGTATACCACCTTTACCTATTCATCGGCGGAACATCGTTAACACGCAATGGGGACGAATTTTTATTACACGATTCTGGACACGATGACAACCGAATTTTAATTTTTTGTGCTAGAAAGAACCTTCAACTTTTAGCTAGATCAGCTAATTGGTACGCAGACGGAACCTTTAAAACTGTCCCACATCTGTTCAACCAACTCTACACGGTGCACGGTTTACATGCTAACATCGCAATTCCCTTAGTATTCGCATTGCTACCAAATAAAACAAAAGAGATGTACCAGCGATTCCTTCAAAAACTTAAAGAACTTCCACCAGGACTGTTACCAGTCACAATACGAACCGATTTTGAGTCGGGAATGGTGAGTGCCATTACAGAAGAATTCCCGCAGAGTCATCATCGTGGATGTTTTTCCGTTTCACCCAGTGTATATTTCGACAAATTCAGTCGCAAAGTCTTAAACAAGGATACGAAACCGATGCTGATTTTGCTATAAACTTCGTTTATTACCTGCGATAGCATTTGTTCCCGTCGAAAATGTAGTAGACGCATTTGAAAGACTATGTAACGAAAATGTACTACCTCCAGCAGCACAACGTATTGTGCACTATTTTGAGGATGTATGGATTGGACGTCCTAACCGCCGTCAAGGTAGTCGGCCACCGCAATTTTCTCATGGGATGTGGAATTGCTTCGAGGAAGTACAGCAGATGTTACCGAAAACTAACAATTCCATTGCAGGGTGGCATAGGGATTGCAACATAAATTGGAGCGGATCACCCGAATATATTGAGATTCATCGAAGCCATCCAGAGAACAAATAAATGAAGTTCAGATAGAACAGTATATAAGGTGAAGAAGGTCCACCGATGCGTAAATCACAGAATTTGCAATTAGAATAGCGCGGTAATGAACAATACAATGTCAATGACAACACATATATTATTTACGAGGCATTGCACATAATCTAAGTTTTCGAATAATGGGTATGAATAAACAGTTGGTGAATGAATCCAAACAAAAACACAAAAATAAAAAAAGGTGTAAGGGAATAAAAAATCCAAAAACACAAAAATAATAAACGGTGTAAGGAAAGATCAACTTCTAGCTTTTAATCACGCCAGAATTTTTCTGCCAGTCCTAAGCCTGAACAAAGTGTGAAGAAAAGTTGGAAATATGCACAATATTATAATTTAACAATTCGGTGAATTGTATTTCGATGAATGGTTATTTCGGTTACTTATGTTTCGGTGAATTGTTTATTCGGCGAATTGTTCGTTCGGCAAATTGTTATTCGGTGAATTGTTTTCGGCGAATTGTATTCGATGAATTGTTTTCGGTGAACTTTCCGGCTTCCAAATGCATATAAGGCATATTTTTCTGTTCACTTTGATTGATCCATTGTTTTACTGAAATTGCCCTAGCTCATAATGTGTACTTACATACTGGATTTTGTTTAGTATTTTCCAAGTAAGTTAACAAAAAGCATAATATTTATGTTTAAAAAGGAACAACGGTAACATGCAAACCAGATGTTGAAGACGGAATCTTTAAGAATTCCTTTGAGACCCGTGTTTAACAACTTCTTTTGCAAATACTAAGATATTTTATTTATATAATGACATTTTTTTCTAAAAAAATAAAATTTATCCTGTAAACTACTATCGATCTATTTTAGTCCATCCATTCATACCGCACCTTAATTATCGCGTAAAAACATAAGATATAGATTTCAAATAACCTATGCAGAAAAGTTCATATGAACTTAGGTCCGCAACGCCTTCGTTTAAAAGATATAGGGTGTTGAAGTTTAATTATTTTTTTGTTTTTTTTTATCTTTTTACAATGATGTAATAAGAGGACGGAATTTTGTATACAGGGGCTTTCTATCACGCAGAATTCAAATATGACCTTAGTTCTTTTATTACTGATAGAGGGCGCCACATACAGGTTTTCATCTTGTTTGAATCGGCCCTAACTTTTTTGCCTTACACTGTATGTCATTTTCGACTAGAAATCTTTTTTTCCCATCTTTTCTACTTCTGCAAGGTATACCTTATTGTAGTCGCTAGGACCAACGGTTTACGAGAAAAATGCATCCGATGCATGCAAACTATCCAAAAGCGCCAGATGTTCCATTGGCTATTATTGGTAGAATGCGTTACATGCATGATAGCGCGCCTGCTAACTTTTCTCGATTGGCAAGCGAATTTTTGGGTAGGAGATTTGGAAATACTTAGATTGGTAGAGAGGGACCTGTACCCTGGCTAGCTCGTAGTCACAACCTTAATCCCCCCGATTTTTCATTTTGGAGATTCATGAAAAATGATGTTTAATCTGCAGAAATACATAATGAAGGGCAACTATGGATAAGAATTATGAAATCCGCAGATAGATTCCGTAATAACTCAGGAATAAAAATTTAATGTTTTTTTAAATCACTGTCCTTCATTGTTGCTATTAAAATTTAATTGTTGAACTGTTATGTCATTGTTTTTGCAAATAAGTTCTGAAGCACAAAAGATGGTAAAACAAATTTTTTCAGTCGAAAATGACATACAGTGTAGGGCAAAAAAGTTAGGACCGATTCAAACAAAATGGAAACCTGCATGTGGCGCCCTCTATCAGTAATAAAAGAACTAAGGTCATATTTGAATTTTGCGTGATAAAAAGTCCCTGTATACAAAATTTCGTCCGCTTATTACATCATTGTAGAAAGATATTAAAAAAAAAAAAAATAATTAAACTTCAACGCCCTATATCTTTTAAACGAAGGCGTTGCGGACCTAAGTTTATAAGAACTTTTTTTCTTATCTTAGTGTCCTCTATCGCGTACTACTATGCATGACACTTTTTTCTATGTCACACTGTATGTATATATGGTAAAAACGGGTCGTTAGATTTTGTTCAAGTTTTGATGGGTTATATTAGAGCCAGTTTGGGATTTTTTACATAAAAACAATATGACCGACTTCCGGTTTTACCGAAAATTACAACAAAAGTTGAAAATATAAAAGTAACAACCTGTATATTTTTACATGTTTGGATTCTACGGCTTCAAATACAGTTCATCTGCCAAATGTCAACGCAAACGCTATTTTACTTTGACAGTCGGTTTCAGGAGCATGTTGTGTTAATAAAAATTAGAAAATTAAAAATTACTGCGTTATTTAGGAACTAAGGAAATTACTATGCATATCGATTTACTTGTACTTGAACGAGTTATTTAATATACAGGGTGGCCCATGTATGTTTCTATTGGGAACAGTGAGTTTTAGTTAAAAAAGCGTAATTTTTTTGATCGTTCGATCGTGTCAACAAACTTCACAAAAATTAATTATTAAGAAAAATAATATTGTGAGGGTAACCGTACGTCAATTATCTATAATTTAGATGACGTCATAATAATCTAAAATAAAAAAAAAGTAATTAAAATGGCGCCTTAGTTGACATTTTACAGATGAACTGTATGTATTTGAATTTCTAGAATCCAAATATGCAAAAATATACAGTGTTCTATATAAATTTTCAGCTTTTGCGTCATTTCCGGTGAAACTGGAACTCGGCCATAATGTTTCTTTATGTAAAAAATCCGAAACTGACACTAATATAACCCACCAAAATTTGAACAAAATCTAACGACCCGTTCAAAAGTTACAGGGGTTTAAACCCGATATATGTATATATATATATATATATATATATATATATATATATATATATATATATATATATATATATATATATATATATATATATATATATATATATATATAATTAATTTGCACTAAAATTTCGATGGAATTTATTTTGTTTACATTCTAGTAGGTAATGATCTTTTAGTTGTAGTTGATAAATAGGTATGGGATCAAAACTTAATTAAAAATAAAACTAAAACCAAGATGTAAACGTTTAAGAAAAAAAACAAAAAATACCTCAATAAATGCTCAACATGATGACCATTTTCTTCTATGCATAACCGCACTATTTCTTCAAAAGGTCTGCGAACGTTTCTCAGGATATCGGTGTTACAAGAGGCAAAAGAATCCTCTATTCTAATCTTCATGTCATCAGCCGTGGTAGGTGTAGTATTATAAACTAAATTTTTAATGTAGTCCCAAAAAAGAAATTCATGCTGGTTAATTCAGGAGATCTATGTGGAAATTTATGTGGACCCCCCCTTCCAATCCATTTATTGCGGAATTGTCTATCCAAATAATTCCTTACATTCCGACTAAAATGTGGAGGAGCATCATCTAGCTGTAACCACATTTTGTTTCTAATATCTAAAGAAACATCATCTAGAAGAATTCTTGTTCTAAAAATCGTAAAAATTTTACGCCGTTCAAGTTTTCATAAAAAAAATATGGACCAATCACATGGTCTCCTACAATTCCTCCAAATACATTGAGGCACCACCGATTTTGGCGGTCAACAGTGCAATAGAGGTGACCGTTTTGAGTAGCATAGTAATGAAAGTTGTGTCATTGTGGAAAATTGATTCGTCGGTAAATAAAACAAATTTAAAGAAGTCATCTTCTTCCCCAACCTTCTCAAGACTCCGTACACAGAAATCCACCTCGGTTGAAAGTCTCCTCAAGATAAATTCTGATGAACTTGTGTGTAATAAGGATGGTATTTATGTTTTTTTCAAAATTCTACAAATACTTGCTTTTGTCTAGAAATTTCTCTTGAACTTACATTTGCATTGTCAACCAATGATCCTAAAACTAAGAACTCATTGTCCTCATTATTTACAACATACTTTGCTCTAGTCTGTTTGTTGTAGGATACACTACCAGTTTCACAAATAGTTTGTAGCAGTTCTTTAAAAGCGCTTTTGTTTGGATGTGGTCGATCGAGGTACCTTTCTGCGTATACCCTTGACGCTAACAAACAATTTCTAAAAGATTCACAAAGGATAAACGTCATATCCACTCGTTCTTCTTGAGAATACTGTTTCATCTTGTTAGTCTTAAAGGACGATAGCACTATCGAAAATAAAGTAAGAATTTTAACAGTATTTGACAAAACACTAAGGTTAAGGACAGCCCCTAATTAGATGGATTAAACAATGTCTTACTTATAAAATTATTACCTACTAGAATGTAAACAAAAAAAAATTTAGAGGAAAACCTTAATAACCCTTTAATCGTTAATTTTGGACATATACATTACTCACAGTTTTTGATAGAACATGACAAGTTATTTCACATAAATAAAAACTATACGGGGTGGTCCATTTAAGCTAAGTGGGTTTTTGATGTTTGAAAAATATAAAATAGGAATTCTTTTGCTAAACACCCTGTACTAAATATTGAAATATTGCACCGTGCAAATGGAAACCTTAAAGGTTAAAATAAATTGATGTCAATTAGTTATCCAAAGTATATATATATATATATATATATATATATATATATATATATATATATATATATAGTGTG
Organism: Vesta saturnalis; assembly: GCA_036346205.1. Taxonomy (NCBI): domain Eukaryota; kingdom Metazoa; phylum Arthropoda; class Insecta; order Coleoptera; family Lampyridae; genus Vesta; species Vesta saturnalis. The sequence goes on along the minus strand of JARFJB010000014.1, from coordinate 4,231,314 downwards.
GTCCAAAGAGTTCGATCGATAAGCAAAACACGCACACGCACACAAACACGCACGCACGCACGCACGCACGCACCCACCAACCCACACATACACACACACACTCACTCACTCACTCACACGCACACGCACACGCACGCGCACGAGCACGCGCACGCGCACACGCACACGCACACGCACACCCACACCCACACCCACACCCACACCCACACACACACACACTCACTCACTCACTCACACACGCACACACACACACATCACTCACACGCACACGCACACGCACACGCACGCGCACGAGCACGCGCACGCGCACACGCACACGCACACCCACACCAACACCCACACCCACACCCACACCCACACCCACACACACACACACCACTCACTCACTCACCACCACGCACGCACGCACGCACGCACGCACGCACGCACCACACACACACACACACACACACACACACGACACACACACACACACACACACACACACACACACACACACACACACACACACACACACACAGACGACATACTAGAAATGGTAAAAATGGGTTGGGGACCCTCAAATGTGAAGATTCGTCAAAGATCTGGAGGTCAAAATAATTCATGATCGCAATACCTTTCCTTTACTATACTTCGCATATTATACGGTAATATACAAACAATAGTAATAAAAATGCTTTGCATCACCTGATAGCTTTATAATACTTGCCCAATAGACGCTTGTATTACCAGAATACATATTTTGAGGCTATACCAAACATTCTTGTTTATCTTTTACTATGTTACAGATATTACGGGCTGCATACTCAGCTTTCATGATGCTCCGTACCGTCAACGCACCAAAAGGTTAGTTTGATTAGTTAAATCAGTTATATTTGTGCACTCTTAAACACTTAAAAATGTTAAACTATGTATTAATTAGTTGAGGTAATAAAACTGTTGAGCATTATTTCTTTTCCTTTTGTTAAAAAAAGAATTTACTCACTACAAATCACTCGTGAGTCCCTTGTAGTGACCTGATGTAATTTTCCGAGAAGAAGATAATTGAACTGCTGATTAAAGTCAATATTTGGTCAATAATGTGTTAACAGTATCACTTGTATTCTTTGTTTTCAGTTCTGTCATTCATAACTTACAATAATGTTGAATGGTATAAATAACGAAAGTTAACAAAAAAGGAAGGGGTGTTTAGCTAGCACAATTAATGAAAGCAATAACGACCTGATCCGAGCAGGTATTTTGTAATTCGTGCGTTATGAATTGCATCAGCACGGCTGAACTTTACCTAGAAGTCGATAATCTTATTTACAGTGTTGGCTTTTTAAATTTAAAAAGACTTGTTGCACTTGTTGGAATGAATAATAGCCTGACCTCTGCGAATCGTTATTAGGTTTAGTTGGCTTGGGTCAATCCAGGATTAATATAACCCTACTTGTTTATTCCTCGGCTTCTTCAGGATCTAATTTCATAGCTGTTTCTTCAACTGACAGATGTGAGTACAAACCAATACGAAAATGACCCCGCACCATCAATCGAAAGACGGATATACGAAACGCTAGCAAAACACAAGGGGAAGTTCTCCGATTGCCAGAGATCTAAACTTACCCCTCACTACAACATACCTTCCTATCTGTACAGCCTACCAAAGATTCACAAGGAAGGAATTCCTCTGGGACCAATTGTGGACTCGAGAAATTCTCCTTGTCATCCATTAGCGAGCTATCTCCTAGGCATTACCTCACCCTTATCGGGAAACACCGAGTCTATTATCACGGGTGAGTTTATTCTCAAATGTGCTCACCGTGTAGGTAGCAGACCGCGAAAATTTTATTATAATAATAAATGTATTAAAATCGTAATTGTTGCCGCGGTAGAAGGGTTAACGGTACTTGATATATTTTATTATATATTAAGTCGTAATTTGATAATGTTTTCTGGATATTTTATTTTCTGTATTATACGTAATTGATGTTTGAGTAAGGGTTGAAAAAGAACACATGTTAGGATAGAAACAGATGTTCGCCCGGACTGCCTTCATTGAGGCAGTGTAACGAATTTTTGAAAGTCGCTGTATGCACATTCTTGTGGTAAAAACTTCACAAATGTAATAATAAATTGTGTCAGTACAGACACATCAAAAGATATCTTTGTGGGTAGGTTGAAACTTGAGGCCTTAATGTAGCGCTTGGGACGGACGAATGCATATTTTTAAAATTAAGATGTCGTGCAATAATTAATATGAAACTGTTCCAACGGCAATTAATGTTTCTGGTTTTTTTTATTACTTTTGAAAAATGAGGGTTGATTACGGAGGTAAATATAGTTAGTTTTGAAATCGGGGAAAAAGGTAGTTACGGTTAGTGCCAATCGAGCCAGATCAATTGTAGTTAATTAGATACCTCCATTGTAAACAGTTGGTCTCTAAAATATTTCGTGCGTGTACGTTTTATTTTGAATTAGCCAACACTAATTTGTCAATAATATGTAATGCGTTTTTCAAATATTAATCTATAAATAAAAGTCACCCTTTTTGAAGTTAAACCAAGTACGTTAACGATGTGTGTCCGTGATCAATTAAAGGAATATATATTCAAGTGTAAGTAGGTGTTTTTATATAAATTAAAGCTGGCCGCAAATAATTCTACAAGCCTATATAACCTATTAAAAATCGAGCATTGCCGTGCAAAGGTATCTTATTCGCACGCGGGCTCATTGCGCTGAAATTTACTAAAATAAAAGACAGTACAGTGTCCGTCACTCTTGTATTTGTATGAATTAGGATTGTTGTTTGTTGTTTATATTTATATTGGTGTAGAGGTGGGCTGGTGATCGGGTACATGACACCGCTTGGATATTAATTGTAAAAGGCAATTACCAAGTGAATACTCACTCCCGGGTCCAGATAACCATTAAACACCTCGAATTTTATTGTTATTGTTTTTATTGTTGTATAGATGAATGTGCAACCTGAGAAAGAGGCGCTGTATTTTTCTAACGCACGCAAACTTATATATCGGTTACGATGGTTTGTCATCCTGGGACCTAAAGTCAGTTTTGTTTAACATCTAGTATATATATATATATATATATATATATATATATATATATATATATATATATATCATGTAAAGTTGATCTAAACACGAACATTTTACACATTACTATTTTATCAGATGCCTCTGCAACAGCTTTGTAGTCTACCTCCGTCAGCACTTTTTGAATAACGACTTTCTTAACACCTTTCGCTTTCTTTACAACTTGATCATCAGCAAGCTTTAGACAACACGATTTTGATCCTGTACCACAAAAATATTGAATATCTTTAGACCCAAACGACGACCGTTATTTTCCCAATGCGTTAAGAACTTGATTACTCTTCTTTTGTCAACATTTTCCATTGTTTTACCAAGTACGCCATTGTTCATGCATTTGAATAAATCCTTTTAGAATTTGTTCTTGGCTTGATTTCGGAGAGCTGTATTGAGGTATATGTGTGGTACTAACTAAGAACTGTGACGAAAATCTAAAACTCTATGAATACTAGTAACAATTAACCCATGCTCTACACATTGTTTTAAATACCTGTACTGTATAACATGGTTGGTCTTATCACACAAGTTAGGAATTAATTTTTCCTCCTTGGAATGTGGTGCGCAGATCGTTTCGGGACAAAAAGGATTATCATTGTGTTCATCATGCAGGTGGCGCGGATATTGTATATCAACCTCTAGTACAAACCCAAAATCGTCATCATCATTAACCTTTAATACATCAAATTCATTAATTTCCTCTTCAGTTAACCATATAAACCCATAATGTGGGAGACATTGTCGCATACTCTATACACATAATATCTGAGCATCCAAATACTGTAAATACACTTTAGGACGATTACGGTCATAACTTGGAACAAACTCGTTGTTAGCAATGCTTCTCCGCTTGACACAAGTACTCACTCCATCACTAATACCTTTCTTAAAAAAGTGGTACAATAATTCTAACTGTACTTTAATACATTTCAACATGGCATCCCATGCCAATCCTGGTATGGTGACATACTGTGCAGTGTTCTAAACCATACACGTCTAGACATAGTCTCCTAAAGTTTTCGAACGTCAGGCAACAGCAACACGTCTGATTTTAAATGTATATCAGCGTAATCACGGAGTGTATTACACTTAAAGTGATCCCACACCAGTAACACGCGACAGTTTTCTTCATCGGATAGATTTTCATCACGCATTTTATCGTTGAATTTGTCATAGGAAGGTACAGTGACATCATCTAATTTACTAAAATGGTCTGCGTACGCGTAGGGAAAATTACCTTTCTTTCTAAGAAAGTTAAAGCCATTATCATCACCAAAATATTTCCTTACCCCTTTGCATTAGTCCTCTGATAAATTCTGAGATAGAGTATCTAAGGACGCAGCCATGAACCTGCAACTATCAACGAATCGCAAATTTGGACTAAGCATCGTTTACACCACACTTAATGTAATAACTGAATGATCATGGTTCATGTTTACACGTTTTTATCGTGAACAGTTGTTCGGGATCGGGTTCGGCCGTATATACCGGTACTAATAGAGCTTCAAAATATATTACGAATGGTAGAAACATCTGTTTTTGACAGTTCACGACATGCAAGTCTATTTTCCGCCGTTCTGTCTTTTGTTCGCATCAAGTCAGGTAATTTAGAATATACGGAATTGCAGTCATGAGACACGTGTCGAGTTAATTGCTTCTGCGTTCTAAAGTAATTAATACATGAATCACAAAAATATTTTGCCCCATTACGTCGGCCTATGTAGTTGCTAAGTAAACTAGAAACATTTTTTATGCATACGTAATGCTGATTATCCGTTTGGTTGCTCACTAATAGTAATATATTAACATAAATAAGTTGTTTAGCTCTGGTATAGTAGAGAGGACCCACTACCTCCGTAATGACCATCACGATACGTATCATCCAGTACATAAACATTGATGGAGATATCATTGTTGGACTCAAAAGTTGAGATGATAGTCAGCTTAACAGAAAATTCTACACAATTCCAGTTGAATAGCGTCCTGAAATCAGGGTAAGAAGTCGTCCGTTGTGGTAACCTCTTCGGTGTCACTAACGCTGATACAATAGTCCAGGCAAAGCAACAATTATCACTATTCTTCACATTCACTATGGCGTGTTTATGCGCAATTTCGGCCGGGACATTTATATAGCATGAACCCGTAGTGGGAGAAAATTTCAACATGTTTACCTCTAAATACACGAAATGCACCAGCGACCACCCTACAAAACAACATATATTAATAATATATTACACTAATACTCATGACTCACACTTACCAGAATCGCTATGCTGAAATTCTGACTCCTTGGCATCGAAGATTTCCACTACTCTTTAAAAATAATCTTCCAACACCATCCCGACACTTAATATATCATACCTAGTTTGAAAGGACTTAATTCAGTACTTTCTCTACTCTACAGAAAGTAAAAGCCAAATAACTCAACATTACATTTCAAGGAGAAGTGTTTCTGCAACTGGATTTGTATTAATTTCAAAACATTCACTCTAACGTCACTCATAAACGTCTGCACATCAGTATGGGATTTGCATGTTGACAGTCTATACGAAACAATGCGTTGTTTAAAAGCATTTCGAATCACTTCAACCCCAGTATCAACGAGTAGACACACATTTGATTTGTGCCTTTTGCTTCTAAGGTGTCCTTGATAATCATCGAGGAACATCAATTAAACAATCAGTGTAGTGGACCATTTCAACACTGTTGATACTTTTCTTTAGTACTGGTTCGTTGCATTGGTCTGACTTACGCTTCCTTGAGTTGTGCAAACCTGATGGTCTTGGTTGTGCAAAGGAATCCATAGACTGCCTGTGTTCCGTATTGTTCCTTGAATTGTTTAACCCTGATGGCCCAGGTTGTGCAATGGACTCTGTCACATGCCTATGTTCCGCTCTGTTGGTGTCGGAATGTACTTGGTTGCGCCACATTGCTATGTGTGATGTGGTTTTGCGGTACAGCCTGCCGCATCTCTGAAGGTGGGGTATTGGTATCCTTATCCAACACACCGTTTTTTGATGTCGAAGTAGAGAGTCTCTTCTAGAAAATTTCTTCAGACATTCGCATTGAAACATTTTATTTCGATCTGTAACAGAGATAATGTGTACACAATGTATAAATGAACGGGTAGAGTTACGTTTTTTGTTATGATTCCCTTTTTAACTCATTATTAGTGTTTATAGTGTTTATCGTTTATTACAATTGTTAAAAATAAATCATATCCAGCGATGCGAACGAGGACGCAACGTAACATATCGCCAGGAATAGGATAATATATATATATATATATATATATATATATATATATATATATATATATATATATATATATATATATATATATATATGACGGATGTCAGGTTGAGGGTAGATTAGTGTACGAGTTGGGATACAATAGCAAGGATCACACATATTCTACCCAGCAGTGTAAATCACACTGTCATCTGCTTTGTGCTGGAAACAAGGTATTAAGCCCAACTGTTTTTCAAAAACTCCGCAGGACATGTAGGACTCACTACACTCTGGGGAGAAGATACTATATCCCTCACCGATGATCGTGCAGGTAAGTATTGTATGGGTAATACAGGACTTCTAGATAACGCTGTCATTCACAGACCATTCATTATCTATAAAATCCGCAGCACACACAGGACTGAGGATACTCTATGATGAATCCTCCATTTGCTCGACTTGTATTGAAGAGTTCATAGGACTTTTCGGGCTCAGGACAATCTCAGAAATTTGCTCTCTGACCTCTCCTTCAGCTGCAGAACTACTGTTCGACCACTCCTCCATCAATTCTACGGGAGAAGTAGGGCTTAGCAAACCTTCAAATGGGTTCCCTACTATTCTGACCTCTGCGTTTGTTGCAACTATGGACGACTGATCATCTACAGCACATGGAGGTGTCAGAGTAGTCTGAGATTATCTATCCCCAGCACCAGTTGCGCTACAGAGCTTGACGATGCAATCCAAATAGTCTGCTGGAAGTGGTGTATCCAAAAACCGCAACGCTACGACGTAGTCATCCTTGTCGAAATACTGTTCTATCTCCACCAGATCACCCTCAGCACCACCGTGATGAAGTAGCTCCATCAGACACATATGAGGCCGGTCTCCCAGCAACCTCCTCAAGATTGGAGTATCAACATGAGGTAGTAGCATTATGTGGCTTATGATAGTTACTCGTCCACCCACCGCTACGGCGCGATCATAAGCCACACATAATCGTGACGTACCTAAAAGAGTCGAAGAACATAAATTACTTATCTGGTACAATAATAGATGAAAGCACTTCCTTACCTCTGTTTACGAATGGGACGGGATTGTCCAGTAAGGTGGCAGCTACAGTTTGGTTTACTGAATCTAAAAGCGATTACTATTATTAGTACACTTGTAAAGTAATAAACATAAAGTAATGAAAAATAGGTATTATAAGTAATAAGCAAGACAAAAACATTTCAAACTATTCTATGTTCAAAAACAGTTTCTTGAAACAATAACTTTGATGACAATTATACAAGTCCCAAGAGAATTTTTTTTAAATTATACTAAGTCCGTAAAATAACTATTATGAAAATATTCTGGTGCAAACCTAATTTTCTGAATATGTACTAAGTCCACAAAATAACTTTTCTGAAATTATTATAAGTGTTGCAAGAATAAAAATATTCTAAGTGCAAAAAGAAAATTCGTAAAATATACTAAGGCTACAAACATAACTTTATGAAAAATATTCCAAAACTAACTTTTTGAAATTCATTCAAGTTGAAACTACTCTAAGTCAACAAAAATTACTTTCTGAAATTATTATAAGACCTTGAAAACTGTCCTCTAAAAATGCATTAAAAACGTTGTTTTTAGTGGGGAAAACACCTATATTTAGCGAAACGAAAACTAGAGCAACTTCCCCATCATCTTCGTCACCTAGCAACGATGAATTTGCCCCAGGTAAAAAACTAGGATTTTTTACGTTTTCATTTTTTTTACCACTGTTGGTGCATTTTTATTTGTTTTTTTTTTAGGTAGATTTGATCTACCGATCGCCATCGCCTGGGGCAATTCTCTATCCCCTCAACTTTACCCCGCTTGCTTCCTCAACACCTCTTCCCGACATCCCGCTAACTCCCGCGCTTCAGGTTACTTTAGCCTATTCACCTGAGGTGCTATACATCCTTCCCTTTATATCCTCTCCAATTGACGTGGACGCCCAATCCAGTGACGAGGACATTTATGAGCTGATGACCGTAGTCCCGGACTCAATGATAGTAATGACATCATTAGCTTATCCTGCAGTGTTGAGGGAGTGTGTTCCTCCTGTGCTGGAAACAATTACCTCAACACTGATGAGTACGACTCTGATGTTGTCATGGATCCTGCATACAGTTATGATTCAGACGACTTTATTAACGACGCGTTACGTCAACAATGACTACTTTGCAAAAGACGTACAGACTTTTTTAATGAAATCATTGTTGAAGAGAGCAGCGATGAGGACAACTTTATGGCCACTCTCACAAACATTCGACAACTGGAACGTAGCGCCCAAGACCTATAGGAACAACTCAGTGCGCAGGAATATAACAGCATACAGGACTAGGACAACGACATGCACAACAATGACGAAGAAGAAATTGACGGTACCTGTTTTTGGGCTACCCATATTCCCATGACTATTGGCCGCACTATTCTTCCGTATACAACATCATGTGTGTGATGGCGTCGGGAGACAGTGTCTCCCAAAGAAATTCCGCTTTCCTCATTATCGCTGGGTGGTACTGGCTTTTCTACGCACATCGCATAATCTCCTGGGAACGTCTTACATTCACGGTATGTATTCTCTTCATACTAATTTTGAATAACAGTCCTTTCTTTCTTTACAGCTGACTAGCATAGTACCATTTGTCCGGAATTATGACGTCGTGATTACGGAGAGCTCTCTAGAAGAGCAGCTCGAGCGGGCCCACACTAGGCTTATAACATTATACCTTGACTGGAATAATGTTATAAGCCTCGTTGTACCACGTGGGTAGGATCACGCCATTATATATCTGTAAATGATACTGGAATCTGTCAAAGAGATTGCAGGACTCTATGAACTCATCCGAGTTCGTAATGTGGTCTTTCCTAGTGATCGAGACAGGTGTAGTAAGTATAACTATTGACACAGCTCTTCTTCAACCAATGCTTTCTTTCCAGAGAAACATCATCCTCAATAGTGCGGCCGTAAACCAGGTAGACCCACACTAACTGACTCGGCGCGTCGACTACTATACAGCCAGACAGACAGACAAACAGACAGACAGATAGACACCACACGGTGTATATTCTCAAATATATCAATGTTGCTGTGACGGTATACCATTATGTACCGCTGATGAACATCTGTTAATCCTCTAGAGGTACATCTGCAGACGATAGAGTTGAATGCTTAATGTGTGGAGTTCGAATTAACCGATGGCAACCATCGTACACTTCGCTAGAGGAATGGGCACCGCACTGCATGTACGCTCAATTACTTGCACCACGTCCACGTAGATGTAATGATACAGAAGTGGAAAGGACCTTTTGCCTTATTACTAGCGAAAGTCGTATATCTGAATCATAAACTGATTACATTTATAAATACAACAAATAAATTTATTAACATATCATTTTCTTTTTTTCTATTGTGTTTATTGTTAAAACTTTTTTGAGCTAGCCTTGGTGAAGTGAAGCATATATATGTGTATGTGTAAGGCGCATAATTTGCTTTGAGAATGTGTAACCTTGTATAAGTGTGAGGTACGAATGACCTGCACATTGTGAGGTGCGGCCTTGAGGGAGTGGTGCACACGAATGACCTTACAATTGTGTGACCTTGAAAATGTGGGGACCTTTAGACTGTGGGACCTTGGAATTGTGATGTGTCCCAAAAGTCCCCTACAGTCAAGCTTGATTTTAAGAGACGAAATTACCTTACGTGCTAATTTTGCAATTAATAAGGCAGCGCATAACTATAATCTCGGTAATGTAATGTCCTTTAACGGAGCTACTCTAGACTTGGCGCAGAGTAGATTACAAAGAACTCGGTTATTTTGATCAATTGACATAATATAAATGCAAGCACCATAGGCTTATGCAGGTGCATCCGAAAAACCGTGCATTTCAATGAACATGGGATTTTTTAAATATAAGAATCTCCCAGTTTTAATTAAATGTAAGTCTAGTAATGATTTAGTGAATTGAAGCCATACATTGTAGAGCTCGGATCGAATAGATTCATTCCAATTGAGTTTAAGTTGCCAGAGTCCTTGAATTATTATTTTTGCGGTTATAATGTAAGGGCCCAATATGTCCAGAGGATCGAATATTTGTGAGATATTTGAGAGAATGGTGCGCTTGGTGATGCGTTTGTTTTGGTTGATAAATTCACAATATATTGGTGGCTCAAAGGTTTTAAGCTTTCACCTTCAGAAAAAGATGAAACTGAAGAATCCGATGTGTCAGATAGATTTTTGAAAATGTTGAGATCGTTTGAGAACCATTTAGTTCGAATCAACCTGTTTCGAGAATTTTCGAAATTTGATTTTTCAAAGCTTTAGCTGTTGTTTTTGCCCCGGTTAGCAAGTCATCCACGTAAAAATCACTAATAATGACCGAAATTGCTTCAGACATTATTGACATATGTTCGTGTGCAGAGTGCTGCGAAGATTTAATAGCTAACAATGACCCCGATGTTGTAAAATTTTTTGGTATTCTTTATCATTTTCGTGTACAAGAATTTTTCTGTACATTTTCGACACGTCTGAGGTCAAAACAACTCGTAGTTTCGTTGTTAAGCTAGATTATTTTAAAACTGTGTGATGAGGAAGATAAAATTCATTTTTGTCGACTGTTGATATATTTGTATTTGATTTGCTCATGTGACCTAGATCTTTATATTTCCGCATAAGTTAGTAATATTGTTGTTTTAGATAATTGTCACGTTCCAATTTACCTTCGAGCGAATAAAACCGTTTAAGAGCATTGTGCTTAGACTCCCGTAAATTATTATTTGATTATAAAGGCAGCCTAACTACAAATCGACCCTCGTAAGTTTGGGTTGTTGAATTGAACCCTCGAGTGGTCGCGCGGATGACCATTGCCATCCACCACTTTTTAAATTACCGCCAAATTGTTCAACGTTACCTACACCGTTGCCAACATAAGTACCTTGCTAGAGTATTGTAACCTTCAATAAGTAGTACATGTGTTTGAATACATTGATTGCTTGCTGATTTTTGTAATAAATCTACGTCAATTGAAACTGGATGACAATCGTCATCCGCGCGATCTCTTGCGTTTCATTTTTAGAAGGTGTGAATTTTAGTTGTTCGTCGTAGTTAGTGGTTAAAAAGCGAAACTTTTTCAATTTGTGATTATGTCGTGTTCTAATAGACCGAGGGTCGGTGACCTCAATCCTGTAAGCGATGCCCAATTGTTACAATGGATGAACGAAGCGAATGATTTTAAACTTCTTGACTCTGGCGAGGACGATGATGGTATACTAGATAACGTTAAATTTAGTGATCATGATTCTGCTACAGATTAAGAAGTTTGGATGATTTTGAAGGTGAAGTTGACAGTGCAGATGATTTTGAAAGTAAAGAAGACGCAGTAGTAGAAAAATCCCTGCAACAAGAATCAACGGATGCTACAGATTTATTATTTAGGTAAAGATAAGAAAACAAAGTGGAAGAAACAAATTCCTCCTACCAACCTTTGCACTCATTCTCACAACATTATAACACATTTAGAATTATATTTAGATAGTACTATTATCAAAATCATCACAGCAAACACAAATATTTATATATTAAAGGTTAGAGAAAGTTATGCAAGAGACAGAGAGGCAAGGCTTATTGATGAAACTGAAATAAGAGCACTTCTTGGCCTTTTATACTACATTGGAACCATGAGATGCAGCAGACAAAATATTCTCCAGTTATGGGATAATTCCAAGGGAGCTGGAATTGAAGCACACTATCTAACCATGAGTGCACCAAGATTTAGGTTTCTGATGCGTTGTATTAGGATGGATAATATCCACGACAGGGCAGAACGAAGAGAACTGGGTAGATTAGCAGCGGTTAGGAGATATTTGAAATTTTTCTAAACAACTGTCAAAAATGTTATTCACCCGGTTAATATCGAACTGCAACTGCAATGTATGCCTAGAAAACCTGCAAAATATGGGTTGAAAGTGTTTGCACTTGTGGATTCCAAAACAGCGTACACTGTAAACTTGGAAGATTGGTTGAACCGGTGGCGGGCACAAACAGAAATGTTACGGGAGATAACCGGTTTTCCAGCATTCCTTTAGTAGAAACATTATTAAAGGACAAAAAACTAACATATGTGGGTACGTCACGTAAAAATAAAGCCGAAATTCTAAAAGAATTTTTGCCACTAAAAATGAGGGATGTAAATACCTCATTATTTGTATTTTCCATTAATTGCAGTATGTAATTAAAAATTATTATTAATTTTATTAAATACATAAATAAAAGTTACCTCGAGTAGGATTTGAACCTACGACCTGTACTTTGCTAGAGTACCGCGCTAACCAACTGCTCCATTAAGGTTCAAGCCCCTATCGATGCAAACTTTGTCTTTATGTATGTAGAACTGACGTACATTCTAAATGTAATGAAATTACAATCAAACTACTTATATTAATGGTTTCATATTGCCTGAACAACCGCACAAAGATAGGTGTAGAAATCCTAGATCAATTATGTGGCACATATAATGTGGCTCGAAATTGTAGACGTTGGCCTTTGGTCACAATGTACGACCTACTGAACATAACTGCGATAAATACCATATGTATATATATATATATATATATATATATATATATATATATATATATATATATATGCCGGTCATGAGTATCAGAAAGTCATTAGGCGCAAATTTTTAGAAAATACGGCGTGGGAACTCATAAAACCCCAAATTCAACGAAGAGCGGCCTTGGCCACATTACATTGTGAGATTAGGCGACCAGGGGTTACATCAAATCGTTGAGTTTGCCCAGAGCACGCTCAGGATATGTGCTTAAATTGTACCGCGGGCCAGCAGTAATTTTTTTATTTAAATATTAAGAATTGCCTATTATTTTATTATTATTTACTTGCTGAATGTTTAATTATTCGCATATATACATTTATGTTATTATACTTGTATAACATGACTACGTTTTACATCTATAAATATGTACGTGTTATTCTCTACGAAAAATATGGGTATTTTTATAAATTTTCATTTAAATAATATTTAAACGAAAGTTTTAGAAAAATAGCACAGGTAAGTACTAGATACTGAGATTAAACCATTAAACATAAAAATAAAATAAAATAATTTATAATTGTAGCAACAATATTTATTTTGGATGACAATCGTCATCCGCGCGATCACTGGCGTCATAAAACGGAGCGCGACCACTCAAGGGTTAAAAATAAATTTTCACAATATTGCTCATTCCGTGGATAATGTTTTGGGAAATTGTTTAAGAAGGAAAAGCAGATTTCCAGAAACAGTATAGCCAAGCATTGCTTTATGAAGGAAATGTTAATCTTCACTTGTATGTATGCCACCTACGCACAGTAGTTGCCAAAATTCTCCGGAACACAGGAGAATGTCGATTGCACTAAATTCATGGTATGTGGGATCCTCTAACATTAAATGTAACGGTATTTTAATTGAGTCAGGGTTAAACGTTACAGATGGCATGAAATTGTTAATTTTGGGTATAATTAAATAGTCAATTTCTTCCCTGTAACCTCTCTCGCGAGAACTAAAGCTGATATTTGTATAATTTGTAATACTTAAGGTACCTGATCCTACGACTGTAACATCAACAGAAATATGATTGCATGGTAGTTTATTGAATCATTTTTGACCAATGAAGTTTGATTGAGACCACTGTCCAGTAAAGCCTTGCATTGAATGGTGTTACCCTTATTGTCAAAAACTTGAATGAGTGTTGTTGGTAAGAGTACATTGCAGTTATAATAGCTGCAATTATTTAATAATTAAATAATAATCAAGTAATCATTTGAGTTTGATTTAAAGGTCCGTCATTAGACGTACACAGCGTAGATTGGTTAACTGCTTGTTGATTAGAAGTATTTTTTGTTTGGCACTTTTTGACGTATGTCTAAAGATAAAGTGCTGGGGGTATTCAAAGGTTTCCTTAAATAACCCCCCGTATCTTCCAAACGGCTAAGCCGATTTTAACAAACTTAGGCGTTGAAATGAGCTATTCTTGGGCTACAAATTTTATAATATTTGAAGTTTTGTTAGTTTCACATGTCTTCGATAGAGGGCTTTGTTCGACATTCCGACAGAAACGGTTAATTTTCACAAAAAAATTAAATGCATTGGTATGACTTTTTTTTTCATGAACAAGTAGCTAAATGATGCCTAAACAAGCTCTCGAAAACAGCATCTCGATATCTTGTCCCTAACCTAAAATATCGGCCAAAGAAGACTTTATACGAAAATCTCCTAAATTTTTATTTTTTTTAACTATATTTTTCTGGAATTGTTTCTATTATGTAAGGTGTGGCCCTAAAAAGGACCGATTTAAAGGAGGAAGGTTTTTAATGCCCCCGTAAATGCTCGAAATGCTGACCATCACGCTCTATGCATTGCTGAAGCCTCTCATGACTAGACAAAACTGCAGCTTCAATTTCGGCTCTCGGTATGTTACGTATTGCGGTACGAATCCGGTTTTTCATATCTTCTCTAGTATTAGGTTGAGTCCGAAACACGATGTCCTTTAAGCGCCCCCATAAACAAAAATCGAGGCAAGTTAAGTCTGGCGATCGCGGAGGCCATGGAAACAGACTTCCTCTTCCGATCCACCGCTCTTGAAATACTGCATTAATATGCTCTAGCACATTAATAGCAAAATGTGCTGGGCAACCATACAACTGCAAACACAATTTTTGCCTTGTTTCCAGAGGCACATCTTCCAACAACAACGGTAATTGATTGGCCAAAAAGTCAAGAAAGACTGCCATTTAGGGATTGCTAGAAAAAATATGGCCCAATAATTCTACCTCCTAGTATACCACACCACACATTTAAACTCCAACGTCCTTGGCGCTGAACTTCACGCAACCAATGGGGATTTTCTGCAAACCAATAATGCATATTTTGCAGATTGACTCTCCCGTCACTACTGAAGGTCCAAAGAATTTGAAATAAAAATTCTCTATTTTCGCGTATCATGCCTAACATCCAATGGCAATAGTCTAACCTTCGATCAAAATCTTCCTCTTTCAAGGCCTGATGCAAAACTACATGATATGGGTGCATTCTTAAAGTAATTAAAAAAAGTTTAAACGAATACCTACATATTTTGATGGCCATTAGAACTTACCTATGGTCCTTCAAAATATTTTGAACCGTTGTACGTGATATACCCAACTCAGTGGATAATGCTCCTGTGCTAACATGAGGATTTCCTTCAATATAGTCCAATACACTGTTAATATTTTCTTGTGTTCTTCCAATTCTTTGCCGTTGAAACGTAGGCCGAAAACTACCATTGGCTAGTAAGCTCGCCACTAACCGGGGAGAAACTCTTACATCGCAAGGACACCGATTTGGATATCGAGCCGCGCAAACTCTTTTAGCTACTGCGGCATTCTGAAGACATTCAAAATAAACCGTAAGCATATCAACAGCTTCATTATTCGTAAAACGTATTTTGAAAGCACAAAAATTGCTCAAAGTAACGCGAAGGTATTGACAACTATTGACAATTTGAGGATTATGTATGTTTTGTTTAGGTATGTTACCATTGCCTGCCTCTATTAATTCTATTTTTCGTATATATCCATAGTGAATATGCAATTAAACAAACAAAAAATAGGCCTTTCGTATAACTTTTAGCACTGCTTACTTGCCCGTAGTAATTTCAAAAGGGGTGATTTTATTCTGGTGCATAAATTTACAAACATTTAAAATCGCAATTTCTAGGCAACCTATTCAGAGCCGAAATTGAAGCTGCAGTTTTGTCTACCCATAAGAGGCTTCAGCAATGCATAGAGCGTGATGGTCAGCATTTCGAGCATTTACGGGAACATTAAAAAACCTTCCTTCTTTAAATCGGTCCTTTTTAGGGCCACAGCTTACTTAATAGAAACAATTCCAGAAAAATATAGTTAAAAAAAATAAAAATTTAAGAGATTTTCGTATAAAGTCTTCTTTGGCCGATATTTTAGGTTAGGGACAAGATATCGAGATGCGGTTTTCGTGAGCTTGTTCAGGCATCATTTAGCTACTTGTTCATGAAAAAAAGTCATGCCAATGCATTTAATTTTTTTGCGAAAATTAACCGTCTCTGTCGGAATGACGAACAAAGCCCTCTAGCGACGACATGTGAAACAAAACTTCAAATATTACATTTGAAGCCCAAGAACAGCTCATTTCAACGCGCTCAAGATTGTTAAAATCGGCTTAGCCGTTTCAAAGATACAGGAGGTTATTTAAGGAAACCTTTGAATACAACCCACCACTTTATTTTTAGACATACGACAAAAAGAGCCAAACAAAAAAAGTTCAGATTATCCTCGACTTTAAAGATCAGTTATATTTTATTAGGTTAATATAGCAGAATTCACAGAAACATCACTTCTTTAGATTCAAGATTGCAGTTACGCCCCTAGCGGCCATTTCAGAAACTTGAAAATATTTTCCAGGTTTTTGTATTGGCCGTTTTAGTAAAACTTTTTTTTGCGCAAGCCTCTACGATGGATAGTTTCTCAGATACAGTACCTCGCATTCTTAATTGGCCACCCTGTACGTGTGTGCGTGTGTGTGCTTGTGATGGCGTGTGTGTGTGAATGTGTGCGCGTGCGTCTTTGGTTTACTCTGGTAATACGTAACACCCCGTAAATCCAAAAACAATTATATAACGTGAAGTTTGAAGTTGCCATAGTTTTTTCAAATAACTTTATTTGATGTCGTCTATAATAACGGATATATCGTTCTTTATCGCACTAATGGCGCACCCCGTACAAGAGATTTAAACCACAACAAAATTGGGCAGCTGGTAGCGTTATTAATAGAGTTGGTAGACTGTTCAGTGTACAAAATTGTGTAATTTTCCAACGATAGAGGATCTAAACCCATTAAACTAATTTTAACGAAAATTAATACGCTGTAGTTTATTTTTATAGTATTGCAGATTAAAGTAAGCTATGAGTTATGACCACATATTTTGGAGGGTATATTTGAGTAATATTTCGTCGCATAAGTTGTCGTATCCGACATTTTTATTTAAATTTAGATATTAATGTAAAACGGCCCTTTGTCGTCCAATACATGTACGTGCAAAATATTAGAAGCGCCAGATTCGTCAGTTGTGACTTATGAAGGTTGGTTCTTTTTCCTTTTTACTCCGCCAACAAAAAACGGTGATTGAGTCCTTAAATTAATTAATTATGCACCGTTAAATATTCATAAGAGTAAATACAAGTTTTCTTTTTGTTATTCCGAAATTAAACCCCGATAAGCAGTTTAAATTAAAACGCACATGTTAAATGGAAATTACATTCAAAACCTTTTATATTAATATTAGATAATGATAAGAAACCAAAGCATTCAAATAGACTTTAAAATCCGATCAATCTAATTAGGATAGCTTCAAATTAACATATAAAAGTGATAATTAACACCGTCCTTATAAATTTGTTAATTTAGTTAGTAAAAATTGCATTGTTAAATAGCAGCTTTGATATAAACACGTAAAGTTAAATCTGAAATACTTTCTATGAGTTCCAACTACAAAAGAATGTATCTAATCTTTTTACTATTGTATAAAATTGTGTGTATTTAAATAACGCGAATACCGACAGATGTGTCAAACAGTAACTAACTAGCTTCTGAAATTGTGAGATTTTTAGTTGATATAAGTGTTATTAATTACTAATTAAACTGTTAGATTGAATAAGTATTTTGTGATAATGGAAACTGGCCGAATTTTATATCAATCGCTCTGTTACTTCACAGAGAATAGTTTTAGTACGACGAAAAAAATATTAATTGAGTAGTTGATTTAATATTAATTAAAACAAATTGTTACGCTGTCGCCTTATCGTTAATATTATGGAATTTCCAGCCGTTCCCACTTTTAAATGTCGTACTCTATATACGTTAGTGCTTTCGCAAAAATCGTTCTCACTGCGTACGTAGCGAGAATTGAATTTGTTAATTGATATTATGAGGTAAAGAGTAGTTAATACAGGCTAATTAATAAAATTCAACTTAGTAAATACTTGCTCTGTAACCGAGTATAAAAAGTTAAATTTAGTTTGACAAGTAGTAAAAGGTTACTTTGCTGCCGAGCACCGTAATCATAGAAATTTAAATAAATTAACAGAGTTCATATTTATTAAGAATCATTATTTTCATCCATCATTTGTGAATGAATTTTGTTTGTCAACGGGACCTGTGACCTTTGTCTACAATATTCGCCGTCTGTCCGTACTAATTGAGTTTTAGGTACATCATAAGGATTAGACCCTGAATTTTATCCTCCACTGAGAAACCCGACGCAGCCGTTTGGGAAGCCGTAGACATTCAAAAGTGAACCCAAAGTCCGCCTGAACGACAGTTTATCTTTGGGTGGCGCCCGAATCCGTTTTCTAACCCTGGAGCGAAGAACCCGTCATCTATATACCGCCTAGGAGTGGACACCGACATAGAATAAAATACCGTAACTTATAAGTAAAATTAATAAACATATTTCCATGTGTGTGTGTGTGTGTGTGTGTGTGTGTGTGTGTGTGTGTGTGTGGTGTGCGTGTGCGTGTGCGTGTGCGTGTACGTGTGCGTGTGCGTGTACTGAACACGGTTAGTTTGTAACGCCTCTTTCTTTGCAATAATTAAATTTAAAAGGGTTCAATTAGTTTACCTCGGTCTAGCTCAAATCGGGTCTTGTCTTAACAAGACGGGGGTGGTTCGTATCGTGGTGCTCAATACTGTACTCTTTGAATAATGCAACAAAACTATTTTACACGTATATTACCTATTGTTTTATAAATCTAAGATAATCTAACCTACAGGAAATAACAATAATATAACAAAAATGACAATAATGTAACAAAACAAATCTTATTGGGTGTTACTCGGGATGTCCTGGTTAGCAGCGCCCGTTTGGCTGGTCCCCCGTGGACGGTAGTGGTTGCTATTTGATCCTGAGCCGTTTCTGTGGAAATATAAATTATTGTGGTTCATTGTTTGTTGTGTTATGACCCAAAAATCCTACTAATGACAATTTAATTTTGTCTATTATGACCGTTCAGGCCTGCACTGTACACGGTAGCCTGGTATTTGTTCAGGTGGCGCTATGTAAAATTCTATATATTTTAGATAAGCTGGGGCAACGATCGCGATGGTGTCTTTAAGTAGGTCAAAGAGAAAATCAATAATTTAAAGTAACCTTGGTGCGCATGACTATTCTTATATGTGATTTGGCTTTCAGACT
Source organism: Vesta saturnalis (assembly GCA_036346205.1). Taxonomy (NCBI): domain Eukaryota; kingdom Metazoa; phylum Arthropoda; class Insecta; order Coleoptera; family Lampyridae; genus Vesta; species Vesta saturnalis. The sequence continues at coordinate 4,211,700 of JARFJB010000014.1, read as the reverse complement.
GACTGGATGAGCTCAGTACTTGGAATGCTTTATACAGGATAGGTTACTATTTACATGTATTAAATGCAAATTGTACGTACGCGTTTAATTATCTACCCTAACTAAACAAGCTGATCTCAGGATTTCTTAATTAATGGAGAACGTATTTACAGTAATGAAATGAATATCTAACATTTAATTATGCCCGAAAATAAATGTATTAATTCTTTATTATAAGAAAAACGTCTGTTTTTGTTAAACGCGGATGCTTTTCGTATTAGCGAAACTTACTCTAACTAACAAATACAGGGAAGACGGAGTTTATCACGATCTTTTACGTTAATAATTATTAAAGATTGCTTCTTTATTAATTACTATAAACGAATTAATCGGAGGCGAGTTTACACGACCTTTTAGGACTGCGTGTAATAAATTGAACAATTCTGAGAATTATTTCCGACGGAATGCAGGTGTTTCAAGTAAGTGATTTATATGCGATTGTGAGACGCAGGAGTACGTTTAATGTAATTTATCACGTAGACGCACCACGGGTTCGTCTTTATATCTGGAGTATCACGCGAGTGATCTCTACGAATGCGGCTTCTGGTATTGAGATTACCTCTAGGTCAAGGCGTTGCTTGTTTGTATTGCTATTTTCCTCAGGATCAGGTCGGTGTATTGTATGTGTAATATCTGGATAATGGAGAGACCTTGCTAAGATTCTGAGTCCAGCCCGTCGGCTGCTGTACCAAGGGTTCTACCTGGTGGAGCGTTAGAATTTGAGCGAGTACCCTTCTTGCCGCTGGAGTAAATGGAAGATGCCTTCTGGGCGTTAGCCCGAAGTAGCAACGTCCTGGTTTGTGTATGTGTGTCGAAGGCAACTTCAGGCTTTACAGCCCGGCGTGTACTTCTAGTGTGTGTACTGGAACGGTTAGATAACTTCAGGCTCTGGAGCCCGTCGTTTCTCTAGGTGTCTGGTGTAATGTTTTAGAAACGTGGTGGAATAAAACTTACGTGCTGTTAACCTTAGCGTAACTCAACCAGCAGTTTGATTGTACAAAGCTGATTGACTGATGACGGCGGCGAAGTAACGCGACTAAAAATGCACGATGATTCAAGATAAACGGATGCGGTAATCAGCAGGTCGGCGACGTATGCAACGAAACTACACTACGGCAGGCGCGCGGTCTGGACCTTGGTTCTGGCTGCTGAAGACGCGAGCGTATCAGGATAGCGGAGTCGCGAAGTAACAAGTAGCGGCAGGTAGTCGCGAAGCAAAAGTAGGAGCGCGATAAAAGTAGTCACGAAGCGAGTAGTCGCGAGGCAAGTAGTATGAAGCAAGTAGTCGCGAGGAAAGTAGGATTTCTTCCGGTAGCGCAGCGGTTTTTATAGCTGATTCGCGGTGAGTGGATCCGGCTTCTATGCAGGGGTCCTCTGGCTGTGATTCGCTGAGGGTTCTCGGACGTAATAGCATTTTATGCTTTTTAATATCTACGTCGGAGGGGATTGAAATTAATTATTTATGGTGCAATATCGCGCAATCTTTTGTAATGGGTTTTAATTTTAAACAACTGTACCTATCTTAATTACTGTAGGGCAATTAAAAAAAATTAATTACATAAATTTTAGTAAAGTTAAGCTGGATCTTTACAAGTTCATATTGTGTTGTTACTGAACATAAATTGCCGTGTTCAGATATTTCAAGTAGTCTAATCATATCAACGCGAACAATATCAAATAACGTTTGAAAATAAGGTGTTAATACGCTCAGTGTGTTATAACTGTTATAAGCACAATTTAGTTGTTTAACATTTATAATAGTTCCTTGTACATCTAACGACGTCTTGTAAGATGTATTTTTAGTTCCCTAAGTAACCGTTTTACCCATAATTTCCTTGTAACACATGATCCTCGTAAAAATTTTTTGATTCATATTTTTGATTTTGCTATTATTTTTATGTATAACCGTTCACAAAATGTCATTTTGCAAGTCACACAACGACCGCAAAATGCAATATTGCGTCATTTGGCATAGGTAACGGACGCAAAATGGATTACTTTCCGTTGCCATTGGCAGCACGCAACCATGGTCATTATTTGAGAATTATAAAATAGTATCTTACCTGTATTGTTATTTATCCAATATTAACGACTTTTTCCAGTATTCACTAACACTATAAATATGTCGAATCCTATGTGTGAATGTGAATGATCGGTTCACTAATCAATCACTTGACATAACAATCGGGTCGCGATTGATAACACTTCAATCACACAGTCTTCTTAATACTTGTCACATACCTATGTTGATTTTTAGTTTGAGAAGTGCACGACTTTTGTTCCAATTTATATTAACAGTGTTAATATGATCTCCATTTGCGTAAACTGTTTATTTAACTTAGGTGCATTCACTATACAATAAGGATTTTATTTCATATTGATAAGATGTACCGTGAAGAAGAGGCATTTTAATTATTGGTTCCGTTGTAAATTAATTGTTAAGTTTTTGTCCTTAAAGTAAACCTTTTAACTTAACTTAAAATTTTGGAATTTTGCTCAAATTACAAAATATTTCTAGTAATGCTTGAGTTTAACGCACACATTTTTAATTACTCAACAGATTATAAAATAATTGTTAGGCTGGTATAATACTATATTTGTTAGCTTTGGTCTGGCATCTAAATGCAAATACAGTTATAAACATACTTTAAATCACTACTTTATTGTAACTGGTATCGTGAGATTATAATTTTAATAAATTACAAATTACAAAATGTTAATTTCTAAAATAGCACACGTTTATCTGTTAACCTCAACGCTATGCACCTTAAAAATTGAATTCGAACATAAAAGAAGTATAACTGTAGGTGTTTGACTTCGGAGTATTTGAATTCTAACTTGACAGAGTTATTGGTAGTAATTAAACCGTTATTTAAGTAATTATTTCTGTACAAAAGGTATAAATGTCTTATACCGATTCTTCCGCGTTACAATAATTAATAATTTGTCGTATATTTGCATAAACAAAATATTGGTAATTAATTTTATTTTATTTAAAACAAATTCTGGCGCTGCCGTACGAACATAGGTTAAGTCGTCATTCCCAATTATTCCACCACTATAAGTGGCCGAGGTTATAATAGAAGTATACATCTGTATTCTGCCACCTTTTTGCATTTTAACTTCTAGTTATAGTACAGCATAGTAAACGTATTATCAGATAAAAGGGTAGTTAATTGTCTTATTAAATTTCACTTTAGTAGAGCAGAGAAAGCTTAATTTTTGTTAGTAATTTAAATTCAAACTAGTAGTGCTGAATTGACCGCTACCAAATAACCGTCCGTTTTAAATTTTCATAGCATTAATTCAATTGAGATGTAGAGAACTTGTATTTATCAAAAATCATTCATTAGTCACCATCTATCATTGGGGAAATTCCCGTGTTGGTAAAGGGAAAAACTGTGACCTTTGTGTAATTCTGTTTCAGAGACATATTTAACAGCTGTTAAACTTTGAAGATACCCTCCATTCAAGGTACCTGGTAGAAAGACAATCTGGACTGTGCTATATCATTGGTTGCTCTCAAGGCAATATCAATCAATATCAACCTCTGGAACCGACAGACAAGTAAGTATTAAAAGGTGGAAATTGGATACAACCGTCACTTTTATCTTGATAACTCTCTTAGATAATCCATGAAGGTTTTGTTGATATTGACGAAAAAAATGACACTTTCATCGACTACCACTGGCAAAGAAAATGTAAAAATTCAAATTTTTGGTTACTAGAAGCGACAGTTGCTTATTAATTGGCGACATTTAATAGAATTCTCTAAATTACAATCAACCTGAATTAGAAATGTTGATAGCATATGTTGCGTAATTAAGAGATGGTAAAATTGTTCACACTCGTAAATAGCTCACTGAATACTAAACTTAGATAAGTAAATTAGCCACCAACAGATAGAAAGCAAAGATTTAACTACAGTAAATATCATTATGAAATGCCAACGGTCAGGAATCAATGTAATTTTTGGCAAAAGTAACTTGAAACAATTTTCTGTAATAATCAAAAACGTAAGAAATTGAATTTTAAGTTTAGTTTTAATGGCAATTAGACCTAAAAACAAACAATGTAATCCGTATTGAATAATCTAAACTAACACCTTTAAATCAGCAATTTTCTTAAGGTAGAAAGTGGAAATTGGTATCTGTTAAGTCTTAATGTTATTGCTAGACTCACAAAGCGCTGTGAAATTGCGTTCAGAACTACACCACATGTTGTAGTAGTAATGTAGCTTCCGTATTTTCAAAATCTGGTTTAATAGAATTATTTAGAATTATTAACTGAACTATTGCCCAATTAGTCAAAATTTTGGTTATCCGTTAGAGATAATAATGCAGCCTAACCTCCATATATTGTCGAAACATCAATTACTAGTTTTATTTTTGATTAAAACTAACATGTCGAGTGGGTAATTTGACTTTTCAAACACCACACTACAACCGAGGCTATACCGAGGTTACATATGCAAGGCTCACTCTACTTTGCCATCTTGTTCCGTTCTTATGTTGTTTTGTATCGAAAGTTGCCAGTTTATTGTGAGATAAAGTTAATCTGGTCCTTTCGCATAATTAATCTTATTTGACAAATAGTTGTTCAAAGATTATTTCTTGAATGTAAGTTAGTAGTGTATACATCGTTACTGGTTAACTGTCAGTTTAATCTACTAATCGTATGAATCGGTTTTGAGCAAAAGTAGGCTTGCATGCATTAAAATCCAGTATCATTTATAAATGATTTGTAAAATACCGTATTTGTTCAAGAAGAGAATCGATGACCTTCGTCTCTACTGCTAACCTTCTCCCGTTTGAACTATTGTAATTTTGGGAAGACCTTTATTACCGTATTGCGCCTGAAAGCGGTGTTGGTTTTGAATTGACCTAAGTGTGATCTGGACCTTACCAACTTATGCTTGGATGATGTGAGAAGTCTACCGTTTCTGCCCTTAAGGAAGGAACACCAACCAACGGCAGTACTTATTTCTTGAGAGCACAGTATTACTTAAGATATTGCAAAATATTACTTAATGCATTTTCCGTAAGTTGTTACGGGCGAAAATGGCATCAGAAACAGGTGTAACAAATTAGGGGGTGAATGCCGACAGCTTAGTGGCTGGAGGTGGAGTGTAACCGGGATTGACATGTAGGGTGTGTAAAATAATATAAGTCAATGGGTGCCAGTTTGTTAAAAATCAAGATACGGGATTTATTAGCACGCAAACACACGTTAGTACCCACAGCAATGTTCAAAACAAAAAACTTACTTAACTTTCGTAGCGTTATTCCGGTAAATCAGCAAGAGCTATTGGATCTGTGGGTTTTGTATAAGCCTCAAAATATTCGCAAACAATCAAAATAAAATAACGTGCGGCTAGACCAACTGCAAAGGTCTTCAAACTTATGTATTCAACTTTTACTTTACGTTAATGTTTGTCAATGAAATTCTATTTTCAAAAATCTTAATCTTACTAGAGAATATCAAACAACAAACAGTGAAATCCTTCATTAATTGATCAGCTTTCATCAAAATCATAAACAAAAATAATGAAATCGTCACCACTTCAAGGCCGTCTAATTTGAAAAATTACCATTAAAATAATTAGGAACAAGAACGTAATCAAAGTTATTTTATTAGTCTACTAATTTATATAAACCGTAAATAATGATAAAACTGTGAGATAGGGCAAGAATCACATGTAGTGTTACACATATCAATGGCAGAATACGCTTAGAGTTGATTCACACCATTTATTGTAATAATAAAAAAATAATAATTACTGAGTACAATGTACAATTAACACAAAAACAAACAAATAAATTAGCTTTCGAAGTGAAGTAATGCGCAATCTTTCTTACTTAGGTTTCAATAATACGCATAATTAACGGGTTGAATCTTGCAAGTTTAAAATTCCCAGAATCCAATATTCTTAAACCTTAATTTTAATTATCCCATTTATCATCTATCGAACACGTAGAAAAAAATTTGGCAAATTTTATAATGTAAATATTAGGGCACAATGCAAAAAAAAGAAATAATAATACTCAGTAGCATGAGATCACAAGGCAGGATGAACGTGCTTTGGTAATTGATATGTTAAACAAAAGAAAACGTATTCATCTGCGTTTTAACAAAGAGTTATACAATTTTTAATGAGGTTACAAATTACAAATAAGTAATTACCTAAAATTTGTACAGATTTTCAGTCTAACTTTTCCCTTCTCAGCTCACAGAGGGAGGGGGCAATTCCTGTACGATTAGGTTTTCTTGATAACGGAACCCGGCAGTGAACAAAACTGTCCCATCCGGTAAACTAACTTTTAAGTTCACGCTCGTAATAAACAGCGAAATTCCGGCGTCCTTTGTAACTAACTGCTTCACCTAGGCTTATTAACACAATCATTAATTTATTTACAAGAAAGTCTTTGTAATTTATGTACACAAAATGTATTAGCAACTTTATTCAACGCAATTTATTGTTTATTTATTTGAACAGGTTGTGGATATAATGGAAGAATGACAACCATCTGGCGCAGCTTTTCACAAATGCAAAATACCATACATGGCACACTTATATCTATCTGATTGAAGCGTAAAATTACTAAAATAAACACTGTATTCCTTCAATGGAAATGAAAATGTTACTACTAATCGACGACCGCCAACAAAAAGTTTTTTGGGTGGTCTTATTTATAATGCAGAAGCAGTGAAAAGGGTTAACTCCCTCACAATATCTTCAGGTAACACTGCGTAGAATGTAGGTAAGCTTTGCACGCCCGATAATTAAATCACTCGTCCCAGGCTTCTGACCTGTTCTCTTTACAGTCTCTCATTAACGAATCGAAAAACAAAAACCTTTACCCTGCTAAAATTACGTCATCCTTTAACCGCCAGTCTAAAAAAATGTTCCATACTAAAACTGAACACGGGACATTTCCAAGGAAAAAGACAGACTTGATAACTAGAATTCAGGTACAAACCACCTGTCTTTCAATAAGAAAGCCTATTGTACGAAATAAGTTTTCTATAATTTCTCCATTAACAGCTTAATCCATAAATGAACTGGTAAGCTCGAAAGTATTCAGAAATGTTTAACAGTAACAGCACCTTCTCGCTATCATTCACAAAAATAACTTTAAGCCGACACATATTATGTTTCGTATAACTCTACAACCATAATTAAATTTAATTCCTTTTAACGAAACTTCTATAACAAATATTAAAATAAAAATCAGATTAATAATCTAATCTAATCTAACATTAATTTAAAATCTTACGTATGATAACCAAATCATACTAATATTACAAATATTCTACGCCAAATTCATTCACAGGTGATAAAATACACAAGTACATTTTTGTTTCAGGCATTTCTAATTTTTTATGGCGTTCGGGATAGCTGCACGCTCCACTTGTAACCACTATTATAATGAGGAAGCGAGGGTTTAGAATAAAAATTAAAGTATTCTGACGATGAACGTTGGTGTTCGATGTAGAACTATTGTACTTCACTGTTACACATAACAGTTAGTACGGCACCACACCACAAGGACGTTTAGCATGAAGAGAAAAACATGCGCCATTAAGAACGGTTTATTTAAGACCATATTTCCGAAAAAACAACAGACCTAGATTTATCTAAAGATGCTTTCAACTGCGGCATCAGGGACAACTTTTTGTTGTCAAAACGGCAACAATTAATTTAACCTCTTTACCAAAAGTATCAATCGAAAGAATTCCGTAACATTTTTCCCTTATCTGTAGACTGATGCTGAGAGTGTCCACTTTAGTTATACTTCCTAAATTATTTACTGCTAATTCTACCCTAAATGAGCATGCAATGTTACTCTACCAACAATGCTAATCGTGTTTCACAACGTATAGGCTTTAAAGGTCGAAGCTATTAGGAACAAATTAGTCTTCTTCGCATTAAAAATGCCTTATTGGGTTAACGCTAAGCTGAGCATAAGGTTCCAATTGGGTGGTGTGTAGTTAAAATAGTACGCATTATGTTTTCTGTGCACAATAACACTTTCAATTATTAATAATCCAACAAATTATTTCTTTGTTGGATTTGGCTCGATCTTTAATGTAATGTCAAGTTTCTGTTTGTGAATGCTTTCTTCAATTTCAAATTAAAGTCCTTCATAACTTTACACTTACAAATTTAATCTTTCATTGTTAGCCTTCGTCCGTTGTAGGGTGGTCTGATTTCTCATTTTCAAGACAGAATAATAATCTTTAATTTATTTACAGATCTAACTATTCTTTACTAAAATAGCAGACTTATATTTGCGTTTTCATGTTCATAAATTTATTTAGACATTTCAATTAATTGCTAAAGTTATTATTATTTACTGAGGACGATGTCTGTAATTATTACACGATTTAATACTGAATTAAGTATTTTGATTAAAAATAATTAACCACAATCAAAATCCACCCTAAAATCTATATCATGTACTCTATCTAACGTTGAAAATTTATTGAAATTTCGCTGTCTTGCCAACATGAACTTATAATTTTCAAATAAAAAATAATTTCATTTTTTATTACTTCGTACTATGTCATTTACATGATTAAATAATAGTATTGTAAGTACAGCGTAAGGTAAAAGGTTAAATTGTATGCTTAGGTGTTACCCAATACTTCTAAAACTTTTATTCGAAGTAAAGTGGAAAGTATAATTTATTAATTCGATGGAAAAATGTATCTACTGCTAATGCACGAATCTTTTTTATGTCAAATACGCTGACAATAAATGTATGAATTGAAAAGACTTAGAATCCTGTCAATTACATTCTTGTACGTTACTCGAAGTTGGATCAGATGACTTGTGGAAATGTTTAGAAGGGTTTCACTACAACAGATTTTCTGACTGACTAAGTGAACCCACAATTCGTCTAGTTCAAGCAAGTTGTATACTCCGTTTACAACCGTCCAAATGAAGAGTTTACTGAAGCCTTACTTTACGTCGCCTAGGGTTGTGCAATACATCATTTTAGTATCCCCTTTTTTTATGGTTAGCAGAGCAAACTTGTTTATACAGTCCTGGTGTAAAAATCCCAAATCCTTATCCCTATTCCCATAATCAAATTGTGCAAAGATAAAGAGATTCAAAGCACTAAAAAAACCGATGAGTGGCCCATCTGGCGTTGACGAATTTATACAATAACTGATGCGCTTACGTTATATTTACCGTTGTGGGGATCTTTTTATGTAATTTATTGCCTACCTTACCAGCTAAAAGTAACTTTATAAAAAGCGTCGGAGCCCAGTCAACAACGGAGGCACTGGGTGCGTGGGCGTAAATAGCAGTAAGGACCTGAGACAGAAATAATAAGTATAATTTACCCAAGTAGAGAAAGGCAACACGAGCTTATATGTAGGTTTGCCCCCAAAACTCGAAATAAGGTAACAAAATATGGTCAGAGATCCCCCCCCCCCTCTAGTTGAGCTGAAAGAAGAGCACAATCAAATTACATTAAAATCACCGCAAAGTACACATGTGAGCATAACAAGAAAATTCTAACCAAAGGGGATTAGGAAACGCAGTATACCCCTTTCAAAATTTATTTTAATGATTTTGACATCTCGAACTCTCATATGAGAAAGTAATTACCGAATAATTGTCAAAAAAAAATTATTATTATTAATAATTCTGTTTAGTTTCTCCTAAACCAATTCCCCAACTTTACAAAACAATTTAAAATACTTACATGTACTACACTAACCATAAAACAATTGAAAATAAGTGAAAAAAAAAATTACTTGAAACAAAGCCGCTGAAACTTATTAATAGCCAAGCTAGTGTAGAAATGAAACCCATATGGATTCCAATAATGCGCGAAGAGCTTAAGCGCAATACACCTGCGCAAGAAGTTACGGCGCAACATGCGCAATAAACTTCTGCGCAACCACGAAAAAATTTAATATATATAAGTTCTAAAAAATATATACATTGGATTACTCAGTGGCTTAAGGTGTCAGACTAGTAAGTGAAAGGTACCAAGTTCGAATCTGGGAGTAGTCAAGTGCTTAGGAAAAATATATATAACATATGAATTCGATTCAAGTGCGAAAACAGTCCTTCTCAGGACCAACCCTGATGACGGAAGCAGAGTCCGCTTCCGAAACGTCGCGCTCAAAAAGCAAAAACTGAAAATAGGCCGATCAACTTCACTAATAGGAAACCACAGTTACAAAACACTTATAACACAGAACTTACTTTGTGCAGGTACAAAGAATGTATTCGGTAAAGCCAAAACTGGGCAGTACTTCGCAATAACTAAATTCTAAAACAAGATCCCTTCCAAGGGCATATAACCAATACTTAAAACGAATAACCTATTATCTACCACTCCAAGATCTCGTAGACAGTGTGTATGTATGCACAAATTATATAAAAATGGAATTTAATAAAAGTCCCCAGATAAAGCGCTGCATGTATACAGTGTGACCCATTTGTTTTCGGGTCAGTATGTAAAATATTTATTTGTCCATAAAAATAAGATTTGTGTAGTCAAATGTATAAATCCAAGTTACTATCCTAAAATGACTAAATTTTCAGAAACTTTTCTGCTTAAAACCATAAATTTTAGCACAGAAAATAAACAAAAGTATGGAATTTTAATTTATTTTAATATTGTAAGAAAATGCACAATTGAGTTACAGAGGAATTTAAGCAAAAACTAACAATTTAAAAACATTAACAAATAACAAAAACAAAAAAATTAAAACTATTTTGCAGTTATCTTTTTAACAGATGCTCAATACATCCTTCAATACAAACATGCGGTCTTTGTCTAATAGATAGTCCAACACGACTTAGTATATCTGCATCTATTAATCGGATTGTAGCGCGTATTCTTTGTTTCATGTCATCCGCAGTTGGTTTAAATTTATACACATTTTCTTTAATAAATCCCCAAAGGAAGAAATAAATCGAAGTGAGGTCGGGGAAGTGAACTGGCCAACTGATTGCTCGTCCTCTGCCTGTCCGGTTTGGGAAAGTTTCATTTAAAAATTGTTGAACTGCTCGATGATAATGTACAGGAGCTCCAACCTGTTGCAGCCACATGATCATTCACGTACGCAAATCCACATGTTCTATCAGAAGTGCGAGATCATTTTGAAAAAATTCTCGGTATCTCACGCCATGCAAAACATAATCAAAAAAGAACGGAATGATTACTTAGTCCCCAAGAATTCCGCCCAGACCTTCAATGACCATCTATTTTGATGCGCATCCAATTAGGGTTTGAAGTCGCATAGTAATGCGTGTTGTGTCAATTAACAGATCCATTACTCTTAAACATTGCTTCATCACTAAAATAAGATTGCATGCATAAAGTTCCAGCCGTTATTAGACTCATGTTTTCGTCTCTTTTCGTACTAATACTTCTTTATTCTTGTTCGTAACGCTATCTGTACCTTCAAATCTATGCTTCAATTCTTCAAATGCTGCACCTAGCGGCATTCTTCCATTTGGGTATTTTTGATTGTAGATTCTTTGAGCCAATAAAATACTACGATTCGCTTCACCAAGACTGTATACCGTATTAATTAGTTTTTGACGAGTAAAATTCATCTTGATACTTACACTCAGTTCAACGGCAGTACGCTGACTTGATAAATTGACATTTACAAGATAGTAACAAATAACAGTACGCCACCCCTTTCTCAAAACTAAAGACAACAGAATAATTAGAGTTCGACTACCTTTTGAATTAATGAACAGTGATTAATGCAACAATAACAAAAAAGAGAAAAAAATGTATACTTAAAAGATAATCGTACTTGTCTTGGTTCAATAAAATTTTAAAATCTAATCCTTACTTAATTACATCAATTAATCCTTTTTCGGTGAGGTAATTGTAGTCCATATGGCCTGCTCCTAGTAATCCTTTTAAAATTCTTAGATGCACTATTCACAAACACGAGAGGTAACCGTATTCGCCCTCCGCACTCGGCTGTAGTACTCACTAACGCAATGTTTATGGTTTGTTCACTCGCGTCCTGGTATAGCGGCTCTTTAGCCAAACAACACATTACCTTATACTGTGCTGTTTGCCCTTCAAAACGTCTACCTCAATAAACTAATGGTTATTTGCATATATATATATATATATATATATATATATATAGATATATATATATATATATATATATATATATATATAACATTTCCAGCATGGGGATCTCGCTTATTCTAAAAGATACAGATTTGGTTAAATTAGATGAATTACTCCTAAGGATTAGTGAAATTATAGGACACTCTCCAATTTATAAATTTCCATGTGTTTTAAGACTTATGGCAAGAAAAAGAAAAATGTCAAATTTCTTTTTCTTGTAATATCTTTTTTGTTATATTAGACATATAAATTTTATTTGCACTTTCTTAAAATATTTTTTATGCAGAATTTAAATATCAATTTGGATTTTTTTTTGCACTTTCTATTTTTTAGTTTCAACCCCTAAATTAAATTTTTCTTATGGAACGACAAGTCGGCTTTGAAATAATTGATTGTGTTTTTTTATCCTCTTTACAATGATATTTCACATGTACTATCTATTTTTAAAAACAAAAAAGAAAACTTAAAAAAATGTACTTGACTGCGGTCAAATTACCATCGATGAAATAGGGGCCTATGATTCGGTCATTCAGGACGCCACGTCAGACATTCACCTTCCAGACATGTTGATGATCAACTTCCCTCAACCAATGCGGATTTTCGGTGGCCCAATAACGACTATTCTAACTGTTAACTTCTCCATCACTTTTGAAACTGAACTCATCCGAAAACAAATTATTCTGCGAAAGGTATGCGGTTGTTGACTTGCCCAAGTGCAGAATTCGAATCTCTCTTGATGGTCGTTTTCACTTAACGTCTGATGTTGGTGCATCCTGCGCAGGTGATACTTATTATATTTCAGGATCCGCAAAATAGTACTCTTGCTGATTCCAGAAACATATTGCGGGCGTCTCGTAAAATCGTGCGGTCTTAGTTGAACTGATGCAATGGCTTCTAGTGCCCTATAATTTCACTAATCCTTAGGAGTAATTCATCTAATTTAACAAATCTGTATCTTTTATAATAAGCGAGATCCCCATGCTGGAAATGTTATCTGGGACACGTTGTATATAATATATATATATATATATATATATATATATATATATATATATATATATATATATATATATATATATATATATATATATAATATATATATATATATATATATATATATATATATATATATATATATTTATATATTCGATTCGAATTGGATATTTATATATATGATATTATGACACTATATATATATATATATATATATATATATATATATATATATATATATATATATATACATATATATATATATATACTCTTTCGTGGTTGCGCAGAAGTTTATTGCGCATGTTGCGCAGTAACTTCTTGGGAAGGTGTATTGCGCTTAAGGTCTTCGTGCATTATTGGAATCCATATGGGTTTCATTTCTACACTAGCTTGGCTTATTGGATTTTCTGCTAGTGCGATGTATGTGGCTTCTCTGAGTTTTCGACGAGTTGTGTTCTCGTCCTTTGCCACTATCTGTATGTTATCCCACATATATACATTAATGTTCTTATTTGTTTTCATACAATAACACTGATATTGCTACTGATTGTACACATTCAATGACAATGATAAATTTTACAAACTCTTATTTCGGTAGCATAAATGGTTACCTTCAGTTCTCCTTATAACAATATTAGGTTACGCGTCTCACAATCGAACACTAATAACAAAATATTTGCTGTATTAACTTCTGATCTGCATAAGCACTTTTTATTTCTTGAAGAAAATCACTAATGTTTTCCTTCAACTCACAATGTATTACACTAGTTATTTGTGAATGTCTATACGGTTTATCCCCTTATGGGTTAATGCAGCGGCTATACAGGCCCTGCTAAACTATAATTTTCACAAAGTAACTCCAACAACTAACCTTTCTGATGGCTATCACGCGCGCAACCCGTACTCAAAACTCCTAACCATCCAGCTCACTTACTACTTTTAACTCCCTTCCTCCAATTTGGGCACTCACTTATATACTTTCTGCCCACCATATTCCCAATACGTCAGATAAGAATTTACCTATCACAACTAAGTATTTCGTACGTTTCTACATCGTATCGCAATGTCCGACATGGACTCAATCGCGCTACCGTTATACCACTATTTCACATCTTTATTTTACGTGAAAATTTATAAAATCTCGTCGAAGGAATCGTCTATCCTCACCATATTCATTCAGTATATTTACCAGGTTATATCTCAACTTTTCATACATATTATACGTGTGCGCGGATTTTACTTTCGCATCATTTTTGCGAAATTATACCATTCTAATGTCCCTTTACGTACACTTTACCAATATTGCACAACATAACAAAAGTTTCTACAAACAAAACAAAATGCATCCAAATTCCTTACTTTACATTAATAAGATATCACTAGATAACAACTCGCTCACTTATACGTCCACACACGCTTGCTTTTGGTTCAAATTCCTTCATAAACAGTTGTAAAAAGACCAGTAGTTTTACCAGTGTCGTAAACATAAAAACTTACCCAAAACATTACTTCACAACTAAATTCAACACCTTCAACGCGAAAATCATTATATAACGTTCAAATATTCCTTCAAACGATAACTAAGGCTTCATTAAAAACCCAGTGGCGTATCATTTACACAAGTTATATTATGCATACACACACAAACATTCTTTTCACGCAAACTCACTTCAGATGCACTCAAAACGCGTTAAATACGTTATCAAAATCCTACACATACACGGTGCGTTAAAATAACCTTACAGTGTGTATGGGCGTGGGTGTGTGTGTCTGTGCGTGTTTGAGTGTTTGTGTGTTTATGTGTTTGTGTGTTTGTGTGTTTGTCCGTTTGTGCGTTTGTGTGTTTGTGTCTTTGTGTGTTTGTATTTGTGTGTTTGTGTGTTTGTGTGTTTGTGTTTGTGCGTTTGTGTGTTTGTGTGTTTGTGTGTTTGTGTGTTTGTGTGTTTGTGTGTTTGTGTGTTTGTGTGTTTGTGTGTTTGTGTGTTTGTGTGTTTGTGTTTGTGTGTTTGTGTTTGTGTGTTTGTGTGTATTGTGTGTATGTGTTATGTATTGTAGTGTATGTTATGTATATATTTATATGTGTATTGTATGTATTGTGTATATGTATATATTTATTTTATGTATTTATGATTTATATATTTATATTGTATTGTTTATATTTATATATTTTGTATTTATTATGTATATATTATATATTTATATTTATATTTTATGTATTTATAGTATATATATATGTTATATTTATATATTTATATTTTATATTTATATTTATATATTATTATTTATATTTATTGTTTATCATTTCATATATTATTGTATAGTTTATGTATGTTGTGTATTTTGTGTCATTGTACTGTTTGATGTTATGTGTTTATTGTTTATGTGTTGTGTGTGTATGTTGTCAGTGTTGTAGTATTTATGTATTTGTGCATGTAGTGTGTGGTTGTGTTATTGTGTGTTTGTATGTTTGCCATGTATTTGTGTTAGTATTCTGTGTTTATGTGTTTGTGTTAGTGTGTGTGTTGCATGTGTGTGTGTTTCATGTGTTGTATGTGTATTGTGTTGTATTGTGTATTGTTGTTATGTTGTTATTGTTATGTGTTGTGTTTTGATTGTGTGTGATTGTGTTGCCATATTTTTTATTTGATGTATTGTTTGTTTTTATTTTATGTATGTTATATGTTTTATATGTTTATATATTTATGTTATATAGATTTTATTTTATATATGTGTTATATTTATATGTTTATGTATGTTATATATTGTTATTGTTATGTTTTTAGTTTTATATTTGTGTTGTTGTTGTGTAGTGTGTATTGTTTGTGTGTTTGTGTGTTTGTGTGTTGTATTTATGTATGTGTTTTGTTTTATGTGTTTATGTTTTATGTATGTGTATGTATTTATGTATTTTATATTTTGTATGTTGTATTGTTTATGTTTTATTTGTTTTTGTATGTTTTATTATATATTTATATGTGTATATATTTTATATTTGTATTTATATATTTATGTATTTATATATTTATATGTTATATATTTATATATTTATATATTTATATATTTATATATTATATATTTATATTTTGTATTATATATTGTTTAATTTATGTATTTATGTGTTTATATTTAATGTTTTTATTTATATATTGTTTATATATTTATGTTTTATATATGTGTATTGTTTATTTGTATTTATATGTTTATTTGTGATTTGTGTATGTTATGTGTTGTGTTTTGTTTGTGTTTTGTGTTGTATGTTGTGTTTTATGTGTTTGTGTATTTGTATTTTGTATTGTTATGTTTTTATTTATGTATTTATGTTTGTATTATTTTATGTATTTATGTATTTATGTGATTTATGTATTTTGTGTTGTGTTTGTTGTTGTTTTATATATTTATTTTTGTATTTTTAGTTTATATATTTTATATTTTATATTTATATATTTATATGTTGTATGTTTTATTATTTATATGTTCATTATTTATGTTTTATATATTTATATTTTATTTTATATTTTATGTAGTTTTATGTGTTCATGTTTGTTTTGTTAGTTATGTTTGTCTTGTTGATGTGTTTAGTGATATTTGTGTATTTGTTGTGTTGTGTTGTGTGATTTGTATGTTGTGTGTGTTGTTGTGTTGTGTTATGTTGTGTATGTGTTGTGTATCTTGTGTCATTTGATGTGTTGTTTGTTTATGTGTTTTATGTGTATTTGTATTTTTATTTGTTGTATGTGTATGTTTGATTGTTGCTTTTGTTGTTTATGTTTGTTTGTTTGTGGTTTTATGTATGTTATATTATGTTTTATATATTTTGTATTTATATTTATGTATTATGTTTATATTTTATATTTATATGTTATTTTATGTTTATATTATTTTTTTCATATTGGTTATGTTTCATATTTATTGTATTTGTTATTTGTATATGTTTTATATTATGTTTATGTTTTTATGTAGTTCATTGTTTATTTATATATTTATGTGTTTATGTTTTATATTTTATGTTTATATATTTATGTGTTTATGTGTATATGTGTTTTGTGTTTTGTATTTGTGTTATTTGTTTGTATGTTTATTGTTTTTATGTATGTTTGTGTTGTGTGTTGTGTTGTGTTATGTGTATTTGATGTTGTGTATTATGTGTTTATGTATGTTATGTATTTGTATGTTTATGTATTTAGTTGTATTATATGTTGTATTTTTAGTTAGTTTTTGATGTATTGTGTATTATTTGTTATATGTTTATATTTATGTATTTATATTTGTATTTATGTTTTTATGTTTGTAGTATGTTATATTTGTATGTGTTTATGTATGTGTATTGTTATGTGTATTATGTATTTATGTTGTTTATGTGTTTATATTTATTATTTATGTATTTATGTATTTTGATGTTTGTATATTATGTTTATGTATTTTATATTTATGTTTATATTTATGTGTTTTATTTATGTATGTGTATTGTTATGTGTGTATGTGTTGTGATTTATGTGTGTGTTGTGTTGTGTGATGTGTTGTAGTGTTGTTGTTGTTATGTGTATGTGTTTATGTGTTTGTATGTGTTTGTGTGTGTTATGTATTTAGTATATGTTGTGTATTTAGTGTGTTGTGTGTATTGTTTTGTGTATATGTATTATTGTGTTATGATTTATATTTTATGTTTATTTTATTTTTTATTTTATTATTTATTATTTTATTTTATATATTTATGTATTTATATTTATTTGTTTATATTTATATTATTATTTATGTATTTTATATTTATGTATTTAATATATTTATATATTATATATATATATTTATGTTTATAT
The DNA here is from genome assembly GCA_036346205.1 of Vesta saturnalis. Taxonomy (NCBI): domain Eukaryota; kingdom Metazoa; phylum Arthropoda; class Insecta; order Coleoptera; family Lampyridae; genus Vesta; species Vesta saturnalis. The sequence continues at coordinate 4,193,720 of JARFJB010000014.1, read as the reverse complement.
GTTATGTTTTATATTTATATATTATGTATTTATATGTTATATTTTATATTTTATTATTATGTGTTATATGTTTATTTATTTATGTATTATGTGTTTATGTTGTTTATGTTTTGTGTGTTTGTGTATTGTAGTATTTATGTGTTTGTGTGTTTGTGTGTTGTGTGTTTATGTGTTGTGTTTGTGATGTTTGTATGTATTTTATGTTTATGTATTTTGTATTGTGTTGTATGTTATGTGTATGTATGTATTTATGTATTTATATTTATGTATTATATATAGTGTTTATATTGTATATGTTATGTATTTATGATATGTTTTTATTTGTATATTTGTATATGTTTGTTTTTATTTTTTTATGTAGTATGTTATGTATATTGTATGTATTTATGATATTTATATATTTATATATTTTATTTTTATTGTATTTATATTTTATGTTTGTATGTTTATATATTTATGTTAGTATTTAGTTTTTTATTTATGTGTTTGTGTTTGTATTTGTGTGTTTGTGTGTTGTGTGTTTTTGTTGTGTTTGTGTGTTTGGTGTTTGTGTTGTGTGTTTGTGTTTTGTGTGTGTTGTGTGTTTTTGTGTTTGTGTGTTTGTGTGTTGTGTATTTGTGTGTTTGTGTATTTGTGTTTTGTGTTTGTGTGTTGTGTTGTGTTGTGTGTTGTTTTGTGTTTTGTGTTTGTGTGTGTTTATGTTTGTTTTTGTTTTTGTGTATTATGTTTTTGTGTATTGTATGTGTGTATGTTTGTGTTTATGTGTTATTTGTATTATGTGTTTATTATTTATGTTTTTATGTGTTTTGTGTTTATTATTTTGATGTTTGTATGTGTTTTGTATTTTGTATGTTTGTTTTATGTTATTTTGATTTTTTATGTTATGTGTTTATATGTATGTTTATGTTTTATGTTTTATGATTTTATTTTATGTTTGTGTATTTGTGTTTTATGTGTTTTGTGTTTTTGTATTTATGTTTTATTTTTTTTTTTATTTTTGTTTATTATTTATTATATTTATTATTTTGTTTTATTTTATTTTTATTTATTTTATATTTATATATTTATTTTTATATTTTATTTTTTTTTTTTTTTTTTTTTTTTAATGTTTTTTTTGTTTTAATTTTTTTTTTTTTTTGTTTTTTTAAAATTTTTTTTTTTTTTTTTATTTTTTAATTTTTTTATTTTTTGTTTGTTTTTTTTTTAATTTTTGTGTTTTGTGTTTGTTTTGTTTTTTTTTTATTTTTTTAATTTTTTGTTTTTATTTTTTTTTTTTTTTTTTTTTTTTTTTTTTTTTTTTTTTGTTTGTTTTTATTTTTTTTTTGTTTGTTTGTGGTTTTTTTTTTTTTTTTTTGTTTTTGTTTTGTGTTTTTTTAATTATTTTTTTTTTTTAATTTTTTTTTTAAAAATTTTATTTTTTTTATTTTTTTTTTTTATTTAATTTTTTATTTTAAATTTTTTTTTGTTTTTTAAGTGTTTTATGTTGTGTATGTAGTTTATATTGTATGTTTGTATTTATGTATGTTATGTGTATATTTATATATGTTATTATGTTGTATGTTTTATTATATTGTATGTTGTGTTATATGTTATATTATGTGTTATATTTATGTGTTTTGTATATTTATATGATTTATGTATATTTATATATTTATGTGTTATAGTATTTATATTTTTGTTATATATTTTATGTATTTATATATTTATATATTTATTTATTATTTATTTTTTTATATTTATGTATTTATATATGTATTATATATATTATGTGTGTTTGTGTTTTGTTTTATTGATGTTTATGTATTGTGTATGTTATGTTTGTGTATGTGTTGTGTATTTTGTATTTGTATGTTTTATGTATTTATGTTTATGTATTTATATTTTATGTTTATGTGTTTGTATTTATGTATTTATATTTGTGTTTTATGTGTTTGTGTATTGTGTTTATGTATTTTATTTATTTATATATGTTATGTATTTATATATTTATGTATTTTATTATATTTATATATGTATTATTTATGTGTTATGTATTTATGTATTTTTGTTTATTCATGTGTTTATTTATATGTGTTTTGTGTTATGTGTGTTTTAGTGTTTTGTGTTTGTGTGTTGTGTGTTGTAGTTTGTGTTTTTGTATATTTTGTGTGCATGTGTATTTTGTTATGTTGTTTAGTGTTCATGTCTTTATTTTATATGTATTTGTTTATATGTTATGTGTCTGTGTATTTGTGTGTTTTGTGTTTGTGTCTGTGCTGTGTGTGTTGTGTGTTTGTGTCATGTGTGTTGTGTTGTTTGTTATGTTGTGTCCTAGTGTTGTGTTTTGTATTTGTGTGTTTCATGTGTCCATGTGTCTTAGTGTCTAGTGTCATGTGTGTCTGTGCTGTGTTAGTGTTCATTGTAGTTTTGTGCAGTTGTTGTTTATGTGTCTTTGTGTGTGTAGTTTGTGTTAGTGTCTGTGTGTCTTTCTTGCTAGTGTCTGTGCTGTAGTGTTTTGTGTTGTGTAGTGTTCTGTGTGATTGATGTCTAGTGTTGTGTTCTTGTGTTATGTTTAGTGTAGTTTATGTTCTAGTGTGTCATGATTTTTTGTGTCTGTGTATGTGTCTGTTATGTCTGTGTCATGTGCTGTTGTATGTCTGTGTCCATGTGTCTGTATAGTGTCTTGTGTCTCTTGTAGTGTCTGTGTGATCTGTGTGTCATGCCTGTGCGTTTGTGGTCTGTGTGTGTGCCCAGTGTCGTGTTGTGCTGTGTGTCAGTGATTTGTTGTAGTGTCTTGTGCCAGTTTGTCTTGTTGTGCTCTGTGATATTTGTGTCTGTGTTTGTGTGTAGTGCGTGTCATTGTGTAGTGTTAGTGTGTGTGTGTCTGTGTGTTGTGTGTTGTGCCATTGTGTGTTTGTGTTGTGTGTTGATGTGTGTGTTGTGTATGCTGTGTCGTGTTTGTGTCGTTTGTGCAGTGTGTGTCTGTGTTTGTGTCTGTGTGTAGTGTTGTGTGTATGTGTGCTAGTGTAGTGTTTTGTGTGTTGTGTGTTTGTGTGTTGTATAGTGTCTTGTAGGTTGTGTTTGTGCCTTTGTGTCTGTGTCCCAGTTGTCGTGTTTGTGTGGTTTGTGTGTTTGTGTGTGTGTTTGTGTGTGTTGTGTTCGTGTCTGTGTGTTTGTGTGTCTGTGTTGTGTTGTGTTTGTGTGTTTGTGTTGTGTTTTTGTTAGTATTTGTGATGTAGTGTTGTAGGGGATATTGTACTCATCGTGTGTGATGCATATTGCTATCCACCGTAGCGCAACAACAATAATACGTACGCACTTAAAATATTATTTTTAAGATCGCTCATTGAGCTGATTATGTCTAAAACAGCTGTTTATTTCAAAAATGTAAAAGTATGTAGATATAATATAGACTAAGTTTAGATTAAGTACTTTTTGTTCAATTTTTTTAGACAAAAAGAAGTTACTAGAAAAATGGATTTTAGAATTTTGTTCAAATTGTTTACAGATACCTTTCTTATACATTTTTGGTTTAAAACCAAATAAGGTTTAAAGGATTAATTAATAATTTAATTCGGATTTAAAACTCCCAAATTGTGTTTAAAAAAGTGTTGGCACTCGATGGCCTTTTAACTTTGGCTTAAATCAATATTTATCTTTAGACGACGTTGCTTATTCTCATTAAAAATGTATGACGAAAGATGTTGCATTATTACTCCACAATAATTTAATAATTTTGGACGGTTGGAAAGTTGTGTGTTTTTCGTGAACATTTTATTTTCAGACCATAGACGAACTTCTTAAAAACTTGCTTAATGGGTTTTTGTTTTTCTTATTATGTTAACTTAGTATTTGATTTATAATGGTTGTATATTTGTGTTTCTTAGGGTTACATTATACTAAAATAAACATTGGGCATGTATTAAAACTAATTATTGTATCCGTAGTTTCACAAAATAGAAAGGTTGTTTAAGCAGTTTTGATGTAGAACAAATAATTATAGTGATACATGTTTTCTTACTTTCGGCCGGCAATTTTCTTTACCGTTATATGCTGTAGAGGTATACACAGTCTCAAATTTTAAATCTATTAGCGTTGTTATAATTTTTTTTAATACACAAAGAGACACGCTTATCTGTATAGTGTTTATTGGCAAAAACCAACGGGAGGTTACGTCTTACGCCTTTTTTAATAATCAAGTCTATTTTAAATTTTTTGTATATCTGTACTAAATAAATTACGTATTATTCCATGTTTTACTTATAAATAAATAAGTTAAAATTCATTCAATGCAATACATAAGAAGTAACTGCATGATTACCTACTAACATACATCTTGTATAGTTGTATTAAACAGAATCGCAATTTTTATGAAACCATATACATCTTTTATTAGTATATTTTAATATTTCACACTTTTTTGACATTAGCTGATATACATAAGTTCTATATTAGACTATGTGATGTGATATTTGCGCTATAACTTGCTGTTGATAAAACTGTTTCGATATTTTTAAAATCGATGGTATTTGTTATATTCTCTTTCACAGTCGATGTTGCTATTTCCTTACTTTTAATTGTGGAATTTAACCAATTTACTATTCAGTACTATTCAGTACTATTTTCAGACAATAGCTTGTTAATAAATGCTACTTCTTCATCAGATAATGGCTTAAAAGTAGAACTAGGCGTATGCTTAGGATTTTCTTTATATGTATTAAACAGTACATAAATTAAACTACAAACAAACAAAAGGATTATTATTTTATATAAGTTTCGCATAATTTTTAGACTAAGTGCTGTAATCGTTATTCACTTTAGCAGACCAGCGTTTGGTTTCAAAATGTATATTTGCATACCTACATTGTATTTCTCATTTTATCTACAGCTTATCTATATGGTTCGTTTACCATCACGCTACGATAAGGTCTTTAAAGTAAACATTATCATCCTTTATTTATTTACTACATATTCGCAATTAAATTATTTTTATTTCAACATTGAAACTTTTAGTGTTGTTAACATCCTTAAGCTATACTGTTTTGCTGTTAATCAGAACCCGCTTAAAGACGTAATTGGGTGTTTAACAAGACTGAATATATCAATGTTATTCTATTACTTAAAACTATAGCAAAAGAAAAACAAAACAAAAAAAGATGTGTCTGTATTATTTAATCACTACCAGAGAATAGGGGACAGCGAGATGAGGTTTCACGGATCAACAAAAACAATTTTATAGCATTAAAATGACTTTATTGCACGTTAACCAAGCGTACTAAGCTGATTTAAATGGTGCAACTGCAGACGTACAAACGTCACCCGTTCTGATATGTATTGACAACGGAATTAAACGAGGCATATATGTAGAGGGCAGCAGCAGGGACCTGTCTCCATCCCCAAGGACCTATCGCCATCTCCCCCAGGGACCTGCTGCAATCCCCCAGGGAACCGCCTATGCCGCGACAGAACACACGGACCATTTTTGATGGTCATCACTGATACCTTTTCTTGATACTGCTGCTTTCGCCTTTTCACACGAGAGGGCCCTCTTGAAACATCTGAATCTACCACCTATACCAGGACCACAAGGAGGTAAAGCTCTACAAGGGGGCCCTCTACATACGTCCTCCTACATAAGAGGGCGAAGACCTAGTGTCGACGTCTTATACAGATATAACCATGCAGAGTGTACCCTTGTTCAGCTTCGCCCCCTTGTGGGGCAAACCGAAACAAGGGGGTCCTCTACTTGCTTCTATCTCCATTAGGGGGTGACACGCCATCTTGGAGCCTTAGAGCTTTGTCCCAATTCTTAGCTACTTTTTTTTGTGTTTCGATGTGGACACTGGTTTTGTCAATGTTAGCTGTCTGTGTTTGTGCAAAAGGTGAGTAAATTATCTAGCACTAGATCGCTTGATCGCTGGCTACTGTTTGTTGCTCGAAGGTCCCTGAACAATCTCGTGGTAATTGAAATTGTTTGCTCAACTGAGAATGTGCATTTAGGCCAATCCTAAAGTAGATATAACTAAATAACGGTGTATTAAATAGTGTATGTGACTAATGGATAGAATTTATGAGCTATATATACAAAAATTATATCAGTTACTATTTTACTATTCACACACTTTCTTGTTTGAAGAATGCCACTTTCCGTTTTATACTGTACTTACTGACTTCTTGCAATATTCTTTTTTATAATTGCGAATGAACACGGAAAAATCTTGAATTTTAACTAATTGGCCGCACTTTTAAATCCTGTCTAATACTGATATTAAACAAGAAGCATCCGTAAATGCTGATATAAATTCACCAAATCTGTAGAATTAATACTTGTTTATGTCCTTTTAGTGCATTTTATAAAAACGGTCTAATACTATTTGGTTTGCCTAGTCATCTTCGTAATGTTTATTTAGAATTAGTGATTGCACAAAATGACTTGCTGGTTTATAACTTTCAGTTGTTTGGTCATTATTCTGGATTTTAATAAATAATTTAATAATTTACTGAGAAGGCAATTATATTATTTTATACACGATTATTCAAGTTTTTTAACGTCCATCCCAAGACTTTCCACATAAAAATTCCGATCGTAGTGGCTCGTTATGACCTACATTATCGATTTTGAATTTTATTCTAGAGTAATTGTGAACCTTGAATCAATTTTTGGATATTTTACATCTTACCAGAGCCCAGCCTGTTCGTTGGGAAATCCATGTAATAGGGTGTGGTCTGAAGGGAATATAATATAGTTGTAAGAATGGTAAGAGGCGGCAAGTGTTTAGGTAAAAAATACGGGGATTCTGGTTAAAAGGAGTGATTTTGGTTACGGTTATAGGAAATGTGCCGATAGTCTGCTGGGATTTTCTTATTGATCTGCGGCTTAGTTACCAAAGTACAGAAGGAATTTAGAAAGGATTGTTACTCTTTTGATACTTTTCCAGACTTGCACCTTAGGAGGTGTGTTGCGGTTTTTACACCAAACATATGCTAGTATCAAATATTTTTTTTTTATGATTGCGGACCTGAACAAGATAAATTTGGCCTATCATGCTAAAGCACTCAGGAACACTTAGGAGGATGGATAGAGGGATAATGAATTGCCAATAGATGCCTATGAACCGCTACTTTAAATTTTTTCATATCATAAGTGAGAGGAAAACAGGAACTAGGGAGATCATCCCAGAGTTTAGAAGCCGTGTAGAAAAATGTGGATTGCGCCCGTTTGGTACGACAAGTGGAGATTTGTACTGCATACTGATGATGTGAATGAGCGAACCGAGTGTTTCTCGCAAAGATAGCCCGAGATGGTATCAAAGAATATAATTCAGCAGCACAATGGCCGTTGTAATAACGATAATACAAAGAAAGAACTGAAACAATCCTTCTATGCTCAAGGGACTGTATGTGAGAAGTTAAGGACGGGTCACTTATAAGCCTAATCGCTCTCTTTTGAATACGATCAATGATATCGAGAGCGTACTGAGGAGCACTAACCCAGAGGTGAGAATTATATTACAGATGAGGCCGAATTTGGTCCGTATGCAGCAGAAGGAGCTGTCGAGAGGTAAAGTACTGCTTAGATCAGTACAAAAAGCCTATTTTACGAGCAGCTGTTTTGGTAGCTGACAGAAGATGGTCAGCCCATGAGAGATTGGAAGACACAGTCATACCTAAGAGAGTAATAGAGTCTGAAAACTTAAGAACTGAGCCATTCATACTTCCAACAGGAAATGATCGATCTTTTTTGGCGGACACAAGGCAACACTGAGTTTTGTTAGCATTAAATTTAACTAGATTATTGCTTCCCCATTCGAGAATCCGTTGAATGTCTTTGTTGATTTAATTTGCTATTTCAGCTTTAATTTCTTGATTTGACACAGAAGATGAATTATCACTATGAGTAGACTAAGATGAACTACAGTGAAGAGTGCTATCGTCAGCAAAGCAATGGACGGGGTTAGTTGTTGAAGAAATAAGGTCATTTATGTATAGCAGAAAAAGTGTAGGCGCTATAACGGATCCCTGTGGTACGCCCGCCATAATGCTAACTTCTTTTAAAAAAAGCCATCAACTACGACACGTATTCGTCTTTTATCAAGGAAACTAGAAATCCAGTTGATGAGCGTATCATTTAACCCAAACGAGGTGAGTTTGGCAAGTAAAGACTTATGCCAAACTTGGTGAAATTCCTTTGAGATACCTAAACGACTACAACTGTTTCACCGGACTGCTCTACAGCATTGTTCCAAACTTGGGTCACATATGAAAGAAGATCGCCTGTTCAACGACTTTGCCTAAACCCATATTGGTGGTCACTAAGGAGTTTGTTAGTTTGAAGGAACGTGAGCAGTTGTTGACTGATGGCTTTTTACATGATTTTAGACAAAATGGAAGTGATGGCAATTGGTCGGTAGTTTGAGAGATCGGTCTTATCGCCTTTTTTGGGAATAGGTTGAACATTTTCTAACTTCCATTATGAAGGGAGTTCCCCATAAGACACAGAGATCGTATAGAGCTTAGATAGGACTGGTACTAGTTCGGGGGAACATTTCTTTAAGACAATAGCTGGGATACCGTCAGGGCCAGTCGCCTTATTGAGATCAAGCCTACTGATGATCGATTCCAAGAGCTTGTACCGAAAATGAATTGGTTTCATAGCGTATGAAGGAGAATTGACTAGGGGCACATCTTTTCCAGAATCATTGAGACACGAGTTTGATGCAAACAAATCCACAAAAACATTGGCTTCGTCTACAGAATCAGCAACTACCGATCCGTCAATAGACGTCAGGGGGGGAAATAAAGGTGTTCCAAAATTTTTACTAATGGCTTTAGCTAAAGACCAAAATTTACGACTGCCTAAAGGAGATGTAGCTAGTTCATTGCATTTTCGTTGTTCGAACAACTTTTAATATAGACAAATGTAAGAATAATTGTATACAGTGATTAAATGAAAACAAATTGAATATATAATATTTTAAATACAATGAAGCACACAATTCGATCTCAGGACAGGTCGGCTCAATTTGGAACCACAGGTGAAACGTGATAGGATAAGACGGCAGCTAAAGTAAGTGATAAGAAGTAATGAGAGCGCATTTATAACGAATACTAGTAAGAAGGCTGTTTGGCACATTTTATAGGTTGTGGTGTAACTAATGACGTTCTACCCCTAGCATCAGGGTGCTATTATTGTTTTTACTTGGCTGCGCTTGACTTTCCAATTTATGCCGGATTAGTGTCTTCAAATTATTAGGTTCCCTTATTATAAATATTTTTGTGTCAGTCAAGCAACAAATAAAATGTCCTTATCTTATCACAAATGTTTCAGTAAATTTTAAGTAAGAAATACTTTTAATGGTATACTATTTATAAAGTGTTACATGTTTGCCAGACATATAGTAATTCTACATTTACAGTAATTAGAATAATTAAGTTGGTGGTAGATGGGAGTGTGGTCTGCTGTGAGATAATTGTAGGTTAAACATAGTACAGTTGGTATTAAGTGAGTTTCCCAATTATCCTTATATATTGTGTACTGCACATCTTTATTGTGTAACTAATTTATTTTGAATTAACAGTTCTTAACATCATGTATGCAGAAAAAGCAGACCGTATAATCTGCAAAAGAAAAATTAGTATAAATGAGGAGATAACCTAAAGACTTACCCAAACTGCAGTGCTCATTGATGCACCAATCATGCGTCCCGCTTTCATCCTTAAAGGTTCTTGACTTCTCTCAATCATCAAAATTAAACTTTTTTGAAACCTTAAATCCGTACCGACAAAATCCATTTGATATACAACTGCTCCAACTTCTTCACTTTGAAAAGCCAATTCTTCTCCATAATAACATATGATAAGTGTAGGAAAGAAAACAGTTGAAGTTTCTATTATTACAACAAGTATCTCCATATCAGGAAAGGTTAACTAAAGAGACAAAATAAACATTTTGAAAACAAAAAAATAGCTTACCAATGATGTTCTGTAAATGTTAACACATACAAAACTTAAAGTAAATAGAAAAATTATAAAAAATATTTCATGCAGTACACCTTCAATGGCTTTCGCAGCGTCAATAATGTCTAAATGGTAAGAAATGGCTTCGCTCAAAAAGTGGTTTAAATGTTTGAATGACGGTTGCGCATCTTTTACTGAGTTGACCTGGAAATGTAACAAATAACTTTTTTTATTACCAAAAAAAAATGGGTACCTCCATTTCTTTGCCATTAGCAAGTGTAATTATCCTTTCTAAATAATTTTGTAGCATTTGTAATTGTACGGTTAAAAAAGTTAAACTCCCAACAATAACCATAACCATTGGTACTATATCAATGCACAAATACGTGAAAACAGCACTTTGGTAAAACCAAATGAGTTCAAAATTTGGACTTACGCTAATATTAACTATTTTTACCGAACCCAAAGGTAACCTCCAATTTTCAGAATTTGAGTGTAATAATCTGTATATCATAGTATATAAAATTTGTACTCCACAAGCACCTAATGCTCCAATGGTAAAAGTCAAATTCTAAAAGCTCATTTATTACATTTGTTCTTAGTCATTGTTAACATTTACATGTATCAGATATAAAGACAACCAATCTTGCAACATTTTCTTTTCTTTATCGGGATCACCACGACTTTCATTATCAGAAAATGAAGATTTTTCAAAGGTTCTTAATGCTTTTTCTAATTTTTTTCGATTTAAGAATAGGTTAATAAATATTGTACTATCTAAAAATTAAATCAAGTTACACAGGAGAACTTTGCGAACTTAGACAAATATTTATGTTTTTTTATACCAAGTGTTTGAGATTTAGTGATGGCTACAAATAAGTAAACTAATAGTTCCAAGTATGAAATGCAGTATTAGAATGTCTTGCCGTCCAAAACATGGTTAACCTTCTTCGGTTAACCTTCGCCGTCCCAAAATAAGTTTAAAACATGGAATCCCAAAACCGGGTCAAAATTGACCCAAGTTCAAAATGTTGGAATTATTTCCATTTTATACTTTTGCAGCGTATTCTATATATTTTCGTCTTTAATAATGGAATTAAACCAAACAAACTCAAAACCAATAAATTTATTCTACAAAAAGTTACTATAAATGATTGGACACAAACAATAAAATAGAAAAAGCCTAGAGCACATTCGAACAAAATGTCAAAGTACTTCCTCAAAACCTGCAAATATTGTTTGGTTGTTGGTATTTTGGCAGTAAACGTTAATATACTATTTCACCTTTATAATGGTTCTGCATCTTCATCTTTTTGACAGTAATGACAAGTAATCTGCTTCTTTTCGATAATGGTGCTGTTTTGTACATACAAATTTGTGGCATAAATCACACTTATTAGAAAATTTATTGTCATTACCACGACACTGATGACAGCGGCCTCTTTTTTTTCCCTGCGTATCAATATCTTCTTTGGCCTTTTTTGCAAGTTGTATTCCGGTACTTTCTATTGCACTACAAGTGGCTCTAGAAAATCCTCTTCCGTCCTGTATAATTTGATTACTTCGTCGTAGGATATTGTCATTAGCCAGCGATGAGCCAAGTTCTTCAAGAAGTGACTTCCTTATTGGCTTAACCAGTTAGGATTTTTATTTATCCATATTACAAATGCATTATAACAAGCAATGTCAAGAAAATTTAGAAAGAGCCGCAGAGGCCACCTTCTTGTGGCTCTTTTGGTTGAATATTCACGTACTATTTTGTCCAAAACGTCTACGCCACTTTTTGTATCATTGTAAGAAAGAATAATTTCTGGCTTGAACTTTTTGTCTTCTCCTGCTATTTCGTATTCATGGTGAAGCGAAGATAGCAATACCACGAATTTTTTAGGTTTAGTAACATAGGAAACTAATGTCACGTCCTTTCCAAATCTAAAATCGGATGAAGACGTTGCACGGGAACCAATATCCAAAAGGCATTTTGGTATGTCTTTTCTATTTTTACGCAAAGTTCCAATCAATGTTAGATTTTTTGACAATAATTCTTCAGCCAGCGTAATGTCAGTGAAAAAATTATCGGTTGTAATGTTTCGACCACTTCCATACCAATGACTTGCTAATGTCTTAACTACTCGTTGCCCCTGATTTCTTTCAACGGCATTTCCTTCTTTTCCCAGATAAGCTTGGAAATTGCAGCAAAACAAATTTTCTGCATCGCAGAGTGCCCAAACTTTTATCCCATATTTACCGCGTTTACTTGGGATATACACTCTGAATGGACAACGCCCTCTAAAGGAGACCAGTTGCTCATCGATGGTTCCGCAAGCCAATGGAGAGTACGATTCTCGACAGTTTTTTGCTAAGATATCAGCCACTTCCCGAAGGGGGGCTAGTTTATCTTCCTCTTTTCGTTGGGGTATTGTATGTAAATCATCAAAACGGATAAATGGTAGTATATCTTGGAATCTACTTCTGCTCATAATGGCTCGATATATAGGTCGATTGAAAGACAGATTGCTTGTTGACCATAAGTTATGTGGATTTTCTCTAGCTTCTCTAAATCGACCAGTAAGTATAAGTATTGCAAAGAAACCGTTAATTTCTGTTGCATCGACATTCACCTACGGCAATTTCAATTCGTTTCCACTTTTCTGGTTATGCGAGTTTACAAAATTATTTGCTCTTTGATTAGTATATTTTACAATTATGTCTATCATTTCTTTTGAAATGAATAACTTGAAACAATCAATCACTGACACTATGTTTTTGCTTTTATCTGTAAGACCTTTTTCTTGTCGAACAAATTCAGAAACTCTCTTCCTACCTTTTTTGGGAGCTAGATACTTCCATGTGCGGCCAGCCACAACGATATCACCATCGGAATGTTCACCATCAATGTTGTTGTCACTGTCGTCTTCTTGATCAGACATAACCACACTTTCATTTTCTAAAACTTCAAGTGGAATATTTCCCTCGTGTTCTTCGAGAATATCATCGGTTTCTGATATATCACTATCTTCAGAAGGCACATAGGCATCATCTGAATCATCTATCAACGCTTCATAAAGTTCTTTTTCAGACAAAGGTCTTTTACGCACCAAATCCATAGTTATAAAAAATGCGGTTTCACCACTGTAAATATATCATTATAAAAAAACACCTTTGAACCACTGCATTGTATGGTCAACTGATCAGCATAAAACACAAAATCGGGATGACAGGGAATGCACGATATTACAAACAGTTGTGAAATATCTTACAGCGCATGATCCAAATCACATATTCATTGTACCGTGGAATCCCAAAATCGGGTCATTGCTGACCCACACCAACAAATATTATTTATACGAAAAAAAAACAATGGATTTGAGATTCCCTATAAATGTATTAAATTTCTTACAAAAATAGGCGAATTCTCAAAAGGAGAATTAATTTAAAAACAATCTGTGAAAACTAGTGACGTTTTTGTCTTTTCTGGGTCGTCAGCGGTGACCCCGTTTCGGGACGGCGAAGGTTAAACATTGGATTTAAATTGTGGTATGATGATTATGAGGAATTAATAATAAAATAAATTAATTACTTCTCTACTTCTTAGTAAGTCGATCGTACTCCAAGTACACTTCCTTTCAAAAGCTTCGCGTACACTTTCAAAAGTCAAGTAACAACGATTTTTCCAAACTTTTTGAGATTAGGTTAAAGATGATATTGACAGAATTAACAAAAATTATGATCTGTCCCTCAGGACACAAATTATACTGTCTTATATAATAATTATAAATAAAAACCAATAACTTTTACAAATAATTTTGCAGAAATTAGTGATTGTTATAGAAGGTAAGTGAGATTTATTGTTGCTGCATTTTAACTTTTCAAAATTTGATTAATTACAACCCTGATTTAAGGTTCTGACGGCGGACACCGGGTCAAAATTGACCCAGAGTTGTAATTTTTATCAATAACAGATCTGAGATATTCCTCTATAATTATTATAAGTTTTTGTTATGAACGAATAAGTTCAAAGGTAAATATTTAAATAAAAAATTATTAGTAATTTTATTAAATACGTAGATACAAAGTTTACCTCGAGTAGGATTTGAACCTATGACCTGTACTTTGCTAGAGTACCGCGCTAACTAACTGCGCCATCGAGATTCAAGCCCCAATCGATGTAAATTTTGTCTTTATGTATGTAGAACTGATGTAAATTCTAATTATAATGAGATTACGATCAAATTACTTATATTAATGGAATGTGAGCCTGCAATATCATATAATGTCAGTTTACTACTTGTAGTAAAATGTGAACATAATTGAATAGGTAATGTCGTAGATAAGGGCACTGGGTCACTTTTGACCCGGTTTCCGCCGTCGGCGTAACTATTTTTAAAGATTCGAGACTGGCTGGTGCGCATGTCTAAATAATTAAAATGGCTGATTTCCGTTGACATATCGTGTAGTGGTGTTCTCTTACGCTTTAGCGTGATAGCATCCTGTCGTTCCCGTACGTGTAGACTTGTAAATTCTTTCTATAAACGTGTTAGTAGTTATATGTATGTTTAGTGAGCAGTAACAATGAATCCAAATAAAAGGGCTCTCACCGAACCACAATTATATGAAGAGTTGATTCGAGACGACGATGATGAAGATATTGACGCATTCTCCGATAGCAGTGGCAGTAACGAAAGTAATGCAGATTATGAAGTCTGTAGCGATATAGGAGATGAAATAAGTGACGTTGAAGAAAGCACGGTACACCCTGAAGATCAAGTAGTAGCTAATTGCACCTGAAAATATGTAAGTCCAGCGCCCACTAAATCAAGAACTCTTACTCTTACACGAAAGAAAAGGTCTAACTGCAAGCAGCACGAATACAAATAGCATATCGGAGGTATTTTCTTTGTTTATTAGTAATGGAATTATCGATATAATAGTCAAATATACTAATCAACAGTCAGTAAGCCTGTTCACCAGGATACCCGCGCCAGTAAATCCTGGCGGGACGTTGATCCAGACGAAATAAGGGCTTTTATTGAATCCACTTATTGGCAGGAAGATTCAGGGGTTCCAAGAGAGAACAAATATTCTTTGTGGAATAAACATGATACTTTTTGCAGACCTATATATTCAGCGATGAGTCGTGATAGGTTCAAAAATTCTAAGATTCGTGCATTTCGATCATTTGACAACAAGGCTTCAGAGAAAACCAAAAGATAAGTTAGATTGTATAATTTAAAGTACACCATTAAAAAATCCCAAAAAAGATAAGTATTTTATTATGAGTGTTAATGGTGAAAGTTTACATTTTCAATGATAAATACATTTTATTGGTAAAGTTTACTCTGTCCTTGACTCACCCTGTACATCCCTGTACGTCCATGCGGTCGGTGCGGTCGGTGCGGTCGGTGCGGTCGGTGCGGTCGGTGCGGTCGGTGCGGTCGGTGCGGTCGGTGCGGTCGGTGCGGTCGGTGCGGTCGGTGCGGTCGGTGCGGTCGGTGCGGTCGGTGCGGTCGGTGCGGTCGGTGCGGTCGGTGCGGTCGGTGCGGTCGGTGCGGTCGGTGCGGTCGGTGCGGTCGGTACGGTCGGTACGGTCGGTACGGTCGGTACGGTCGGTACGGTCGGTACGGTCGGTACGGTCGGTACGGTCGGTACGGTCGGTAGGGTCGGTGGGTGGGTGGGTGGGTGCGTGGGTGCGTACGTGCGTTCGTGCGTGCATGCGTGCGTGAGTGAGTGATTGAGTGAGTGAGTGCGTGCGTGCGTGCGTGCGTGCGTACGTGCGTGCATGTGTGTGTGTGGGTGGGTGTGTGCGGTCATACGTGCTTGTGTGCGTGTGAGCGTGTGTGCGTGTGTGCGTGTGAGCGTGTGTGCGTGTGTGCGGGTGTGCGTGTGTGCGTGTGTGCATGTGTGCGTGTGTGAGTGATTGAGTGTGCGTGTGTGCATGTATGCGTGTGTGCGTGTGTGCGTGTGTGCGTGTGCGTGTGTGCGTGCGTGCGTGTGCGTGTATGCGTGTGTGCGTTTGTGCGTGTGTGTGCGTGTGTGCGTGTGTGCGTGTGTGTTTATGTATGTGTTGTGTGTGTGTGTGTGTGTGTGTGTGTGTGTGTGTGTACATGTCTATTTGTATGTGTATATGGGTGTGTGGGTATGTGTCTGAAGGCGAGTGTGTGTTCGTGTGTGCATGTGTGCGTGTGAGCGTGTGTGCGTGTGTGCGTGTGTGCGTGTGTGCGTGTGTGCGTGTGTGTGTGTACGTTTGTGCGTGTGTGCGTGTGTGTGTTTATGTATGTGTTGTGTGT
>JARFJB010000014.1:4105000-4172500 GCA_036346205.1 Vesta saturnalis | reverse complement strand
TATATTTCGGAAAACTCGATTTTGGGAGCCGTCCACACGATTTTTTGGTAGTGGATAGAAAATAAAATTTCTGATCTTAAGCACTTTTGTAATATTTTTAATCATTTTCGAATTATTCACAAAAAACAATTTTTTGATGTGGAAGGGTTGATACAATTTGTAGCGGGTTTTTTTAATATGCCATAAACATTTAGTAGTGAAGTAAACGTCAAACTAAGGCATTTCGTTCGTTTTTTAAACGCAACAGCAGTAAAACACAGGAATCGAAAATAAAGAAGATAAAATAAACAAGCATTAAGTTTCTATTATTCTCTTGTAATTGTCTGAGTTTATCGGTATTTCTTACTTGTTAATTTGTTTTCCTTAATCTGATTTAATTATTTTAGGTTTAAAGACTGCTTGACTAATGCCTTTTCATACTTCACTATGCCGCCAAAGTTTTGTTTAAAGAAATGATTCAAAATGCAAGCTTTAACTTACCCATCATAGACACAAGTGCATAAAACCAATCATTAACAGACTCGTTAAAGTCTCTCTGAAACAAATCTATTGCTATAAAAATAGGGTATACGACAAATACTGAAAATATAATAAATCTTGAATAAATTGTATAAATCCAGCCCTCACTTTCTTGAAGAGAAATTCCACCCAACTTAAAAAATAATCTCTCTTTTGTGAAATACTTAATCTTGTTTTGTTCAACCATTTTTGAAAAAAGTATTGTGATATATGCCAAGTTTGTATTTATACTAAAGTATTTTTATGAATTATGTAACATTCTTTCCAATAAACGAAAAAAAAAATAGAAACTACGGGGAAACTCCTTGGAGCATTTACAAATTGAACAAAACCCACTATTTAAAAATACAACTCTGATTAATTATTTATGGTGCTGAAACTCTATTAGATAGCAGTTAGTATTGCATCTGCTGTTCACAATAGGCAGTTAATGATAGTGCAATATCCAATGCTATGGTTTAAGTTGAAATTATTGAGAAATAAAAGGTAATTACTAACTACTGTTTACAAATATACTTTCTTTCAGCTCTTTGTCAATATGTTCAACTAAGTGCAATTTGCAGAAATTAAATTCACATAAGATTATAGGTATTATGTCTATTAGTTAGTGAACTTATGCCAACTTTTTCCGCATAATGCGTGTATTTAAAGCAAATTTTTCAGTCCTTTAGTAGGATAAATCTTGTTTTATTAAACAAGTTGAATAATTAAAAGAACTCAAAATATTGTCATCATTTATAGAAATATTTTATAATTATAATAATTTTAATAGAATGTTACGCAATTAAAGTTTCTTTCACTGTGTGCATATGTTATGTGTGTGTGCGTGCGTGCATGTGTGTTTGTACGTGTGCGTGCATGTGTGTGTGTGTGTGTGTGTGTGTGTGTGTGTGTGTGTATGTGTGTGTGTGTGTGTGTGTGTGTGTGTGTGTGTGTGTGTGTGTGTGTGTGTGTGTGTGTGTGTGTGCGTGTATTTATGTGCTTGTGCGCCTGTGTGCCTGTGTGTTTGTGTGTTTGCATGTTTGTGTGGTTGTGTGTTTGCGTGTTTGCGTGTTTGTGTGTTTGTGTTTGAGTGTTTGTGTGTTTGTGTGTTTGTGTGTTTGTGTGTTTGTGTGTTTGTGAGTTTGTGTGTTTATGTTTGTGTGTTTGTATGTTTGTGTGTTTGTGTGTTTGTGTGTTTGTGTGTTTGTGTGTTTGTGTGTTTGTGTGTTTGTGTGTTTGTGTGTTTGTGTGTTTGTGTGTTTGTGTGTTTGTGTGTTTGTGTGTTAATGTGTTTGTGTGCTTGTGTGCTTGTGTGTTTGTGTGTTTGTGTGTTTGTGTCTTTGTGTGTTTGTTTCGTTTGTGTGTTTGTGTGTTTGTGTGTTTGTTATTATTATTATTATTATTATTATGTTTATTAAAACTGTACAAATATTTACAAGGTATTTGGTATTTATACTATAAAATGGTAATCATAACAAAATAATTGTCATATTAAAATGTATAAATTATGTTTACATTGAGTCGTCAATATATCGATTGAACACCAATGATTCAGTATCATCGACTTCACACAACACATTGTTTATACATCATCTTGCTTTAAAATGTTCTATGTTTCCTTTTCCTAGATTCCAGTAGAAATCCATCATACTTCTGTTTCGCAGTCGGGTGTTGAAGGATGACTTAAAGTTTGCATTATGACTATCATTTTTCATGCTGTTTATCGTAATATTGTAACTAGTTTCCTTTGCTAGATTTATCAAGTAGTTAGCAACTGAGTGACCGTGTGAGTCGCCTCTAAAACCGCATACGTACGACGTTTTTGGTATTTGTGTAATTTTTAAACATTGTTTTACCATGTCAGATACTAGTCTCCAAATTTCTTGTAATTTGGGACAGTCTAATATCATGTGCACTGAATCACACTTCGCTGATGTGCAGTGTTGGCATGTATCAGCGTTTCTTAAATTGGCGTGTTTTAAAAAGATTGGATACGCTAATCTATTTTTTGAGAATCTCCAAGCAATTTCAGATACGTTCCCTGAGGTTAATGAGTTGAAGAAAGATTGCCAATGAGTAGCTTTTGAGTTCCAGTAATTCTCTAAAATATGTTCCTCCTTTAGGTTAAAAAATTTTGTTGTTAACTTACGTTCCAGTTGTTTCCTGGTGTTAGATTTTAACTGATAATGCATGTTTTTATAAGTGAATACCAAATATTTATTGTTATAGCGCTGTTGCGGAATTTTTCCTAGAAACAGTTCGTTACATATAGTTTTTATTCTTCTAAAGTGCTTCAGCAGTTCGTTTTCTACTAGAGCACATGGCGTTTGAAGACGTTGGAGGAAGGCATTTTCTTCTAACCACATTCCGTTGCAGTGAAAGTCATGGAGGGTTGTAAATCCTAGATATCTCCAAAACGATGAAAAACTGGGAGGAACGCTTTGAGGTGCCAATTTGGATGCAATTGTTGGGATATTTGCTGGATCAAATCCTTCTACACTGCATTCGTTATTTTGCGTTACATTGATTACGTCCATTATCATGTTTGATAGTTTATGTTCTCGTGGTAATTCTTTTTCGAGAAACATCCATTGCCACGTTAATCCCAAGGAGTCTGCCAATCTTAAGTTGTGGTCAACAATAATCTGCCAATCCACTTTTTCCTTTTCCTGCAGTAGTTTGTTTGCTAACCACATTCTTAACATCTTTATTTTGGATGGGATGTGTACTAAACCTAAACCGCCTTGCATAATGGGGACATACAAATGCATCTCGGAAGTCCAGTGTTTTCCTGTCCATATGTAATCGGTGATTTTCTTTTGTAAATGCAGTTGTTGTTGATGTGCAATTGGTAGACAATGAAGAGTGTGCCATAATTTTGGTGCTACGAATTGATTGATTACGGTTTTTCGACCAATAATAGATAATGCTGGTAATCTTCTTCTCCATTTCATAAGAGTATTATTCAATGCATGTGATAACTTGGTGAATGCTTGAGACGAATCTAGCAACTGATCATTCGACATCGTGATTCCCAGTATTTTTATTTCTGTTGACCAGGTTATATTTAACGGGGTATCTTTCCTTTTCTTCCAAGAACCTGCCCATAAACCTTTACACTTATTTAAGTTTAGTTCTGAACCAAATTGTTCCGCGTATATACGGTAACATTGCACTACGGTATTAAAATCATTGCTGGAAAAAAATGTAGAGACATCGTCCGCGTACGCACTAACCGTTATTTTTTTGGGAGTCTGAGCACTGGGAAAAGGAAAACCTATGAGAAGAGTTCGCAGTAATGTAAGTAAAGGTTCGATTGCGATCGAGAAAAGGGGGCCAGATAATGGGCAACCCTGTCTAATGCCGGTCTCAAAATTAATGGCACTTGTTAGTACTGAACCTAGTCTGACATGACTAATTGTGTTAGTGTATAGCAGTTTTACACTTTCTATAAAACCATTTCCGAAATTCATTTTTTCCAATACATAAAATAAATATTGGTGACTGATTTTGTCAAAGGCTGACTTTTGATCTAGATTAAGAACTGCTAGCGGTACATCTGCTTGGTTGGCATAGTTTATTAATTCTCTATGTAGGTGTATGGCGTCATACATCGATCTATTTGGGATTGCATAACTTTGGCCCGGAGAGATTACGTTTGAAATAATGCTCGATAATCTTGTAGATAAAACTTTGGAAAAAATTTTATAATCAGTGCACAACAGGGAGATGGGTCGCCAGTTACTTATTTCCATTAGGTCGCCACTTTTCGGTAACAGACTAATTACTGCCTTGGTGGACGAACGAGGCAGTTGTTTCATTTCGATTGCTTTCTGTACCATTGAGTGGTATTTATGTTTTAAAATGTCCCAGAAAGAAGTATAAAACTGAGCTGTTAAGCCGTCTATGCCAGGTGCGCTGTGTACATTCAGAGACTTAAGCGCTACTGTTAGTTCATCTAGTGTTATCTGTTGGTCTAACGTTCGCCTGTCATTCTCAGATAAAGTACGGAGGTTTTTATATAATGAGTTTGAGTTATTCACTTTTATTTGCTTTTTCTCGAACATTTTACGGAAATGATTATTTACGATTTCACATAACTTTGATGTATCTTCGATGACATCGTTGTTGTGTCTCAAAATGGATAAGGGTTTAAAAATTGATTTTACCTGCTTGTTTACAGTTGGTCGGTCACGTTGAGCAAGTATGTGGTATTTTGTGGTCCTTAATTTCCTCTCACTAGATCTATAGTACGCATTTTTCGATTTCTCGATTAATTCTAGTAATTTTCCTTTTCGGTATTTTCACTTTTGTTGTTAGTAAATGTCTGTACCTGTTTCTGTAGTTTGCGTATGTCTTGGTATTTTTTTTGTTTGCTTTGTCTCTGGTACAAAATCACCATGTCTTTAATTTTTAGCTTGAGTTGGTCCCACCACGACGTGATATTGATTGCGTTGTTACAATCAGCACATTCGGACACTAAAAATGTCCTCATTATATCTAGAAACTGTTTATCTTCGAGTAAAAAATTGTTGAATTTCCAATACGGTGGCAGGTTAACAATTTTAGTTGTTTTGAAAGAAACAGAAACTGCTAAATGGTCTGAAAAGGCACTGTGTAAGGCGACCGACTTTAAGAGAGGCACTAAATTATTGGAACAATATATTCTATCAAGTCGTGAAGCTGTGCTTGGTTTGCCTTTTGTAAAGTATGTGAATCCGCCTTTACCTTTATTGAAAAAATTCCAGCAATCTGACAACCTTGCGTTCTTGATGAAGATACTGAAATCGTTTGAAAAGTTAAGATTCTTTTCAAAAGAACCACTCCGATCTAAACGTGGGTTTTCCGTGCAGTTAAAATCACCACCAATGATTATTTTGTCACTACTGTTAGTAATTCTGGGAAGTGAATTTAAAGTCGACAAAACGTTAGTAGCAGCGTCGTTATTATGAGGAACATACACATTAAAAATAACCCAGGTTGAATTATTAATATTCATTGTTAATTTTTGCAAGTATGAATCAACCAGGATAGTATGATCTATTATTTTTATGCTCAAATTATTTTTGACACCAATAACGGTTCCGCTGTAATTTGTAGTGTGTTTGTTTATAAAAAAATTGTAAGACCCAGTGTTTAGTGCAGGAGGTAAATCTGAAAAATTGGATTCTTGAAGTAAAATGACATCTGGTAAATGTATGTTTAGAAACGTGTATAGTTCAATGCATTTAAAATCATTTCTTAAGCTCTTAGCATTAAGAGTGATTATCTTTAAATTTTCTCTTTCCATACTGGAAGATATTAGTATGTGCTTTCAGTGCTTTCTACTGACAATCTACGTTCCACAGAAGATTCTCTGTGAGATTCTACTTGTGAGGTTGATGCACTTTCCTTGTTTAAGTCTCTCTTTATTGTGTGTTTGTGTGTTTGTGTGTTTGTGTGTTTGCGTGTTTTCGTGTTTGCGTGTTTGCGTGTTTGTGTGTTTGTATGTTTTTGTGTTTTTGTGTTTGTGTGTTTGTGTGTTTGTGTGTTTGTGTGTTTGTGTGTTTGTGTGTTTGTGTGTTTGTGTGTTCGTGTGTTCGTGTGTTCGTGTGTTCATGTGTTTGTGTGCTTTTGTGTGTGTGCGTCTGTATGTGTGTGTGTGTGTGTGTGTGTGTGTGTGTGTGTGTGTGTGTGTGTTTGTTATGTGTGCTGTGTGTTGTGTGTGTGTGTGTTGTGTGTGTTGTGTGTGTTGTGTGTGCTGTGTGCTGTGTGCTGTGTGTGTTTGTGTGTGTGTGTGTGTGTGTGTGTGTGTGTGTGTGTGTGTGTGTGTGTGTGTGTGTGTGTGTGTGTGTGTGTGTGTGTGTGTGTTGTGTGTGTGTGTGTGTGTGTGTGTGTGTGTTATGTGTGTGTGTGTGTGTGTGTGTGTGTGTGTGTGTGTGTGTGTGTGTGTGTGTGTGTGTGTGTGTGTGTGTGTGTGTGTGTGTGTGTGTGTGTGTGTGTGTGTTGTGTGTGTGTGTGTGTGTGTGTGTGTGTGTGTGTGTGTTGTGTGTGCGTGTGTGCGCTGTAACTTTCGTTGGCGTGCGTGTTTGCGTGTGCGTGTGCGTGTGCGTCTGTGTTTGCGTATGCGTGTACGTGTGTGTGTGTGTGTGTGTGTGTGTGTGTGTGTGTGTGTGTGTGTGTGTGTGTGTTAGTATCGACGATAAATTCAGAACACCACGTACCTACTTCAAATTTCGTCTTTAAGTTTCTCTTCATTTCTCCAAAGAAAGATTCAGCGGAGGAGGGGTGGGGATTATTAGGAATAGTTTTTGGTTTTATCAAATATTTCTGAAACATCTGTATATTTCAAGGATTAGAATGTTTAAAAATACCAACACATAGACCTTAAAGATATCGATTAATTACTTTCTATTCAATTTTTTGATACGACGCGTAATGTAGCGGAAAAAAATTCCCAAGGCATAATTTATGTGTTACCTCAATATTTTTTCAATTACGATTAATCATATAAAAAAATGTGTAGACATATTTAAAAAAAAAATTGATTTTATGCAGCCTTTCCTTAAATTAAGCAAACTAAAACTAATTAGGTAAGTTGGGATTAATTTTTATCTTCCAATCTACATATGCGTGTGTAGGTATAGAAGATTATGCATCTGACTTTTTTTCCACTATGTCGACGTAATAACTCATTTTACAACGTTTGGCTAAGTTTCGCCAAGATCGACCATGATGTCTGTGTGGATGTGTGGATGTATGTTAACATACACGACAACTTTAGAACGAAAACACGTACGTACTTAAAACTTTGTATTTGAGCTCGTTTTCATTTCTACTGGAGCGGATTAGATTTTGGAAGAAATTCAGGGGCGGAAAGGGGATTTTATTAAGTGGTGCTTTTAACTTTTATCAAATATTTTTGAAACAGTTGTACCTATAGTTTAAAGATATAAAAATACCAATACCTGGATCTTAATTATATAGATTAATTATGTTCTACGCAATTTTTTGATACAACGCGTAATTTAGCGGTAAAAGATTCCTAAGGCAGAATTTAAGTGTTATTTCAATTTTTTGCAATATCTGAATAACTATTAATTTTATAAGAAAATGTGTAGACATATTTTTTAAAGAAAATTTAGTTCTACATTGCTTTTCATTATAAAGTTTCTTAATATAAAGTAAGGTAAGTGTAAACATGAAATAATATAGTTGAAAACGCTTAAACTGTACTATCGATATTTTTTTAGAAGCCGGCGGCTTTTGAATTTTTTATGACATCTAGACGTCTATTAACCTCTATCTGACATGAAATTGTAAACGTCTGTTTGACATAAATTATTGTTTTTGTTTTTACAACGTTGCCTATTTTCGTAATGGACTTATTATTATAGAAGAGGCGGTATAATTATCCTAAAAGTTATTAAAAATATTACATTTCTTTTAATTTCCATTTTGTAGGTTGGAAGGCGTGTGTTGTTCCACACCAGATATTTTAAAACAGACTGTAGTAAAATTCCATACCTGTCAAGCATACTGTTTGATTGCCTATAATGCCAAACTTGAAGTATAAAAATTCTATATATCGTAATAATTACACAAATTAAAAATGAGTTGTTTAACTGTCTTAGTATTTAAAATGTCTTTACTTTTAATACCTTTGCAAACTCCCAGTGCAGAAAAACTAAGGCACCCTCTTGATTTAACATGGCCTTTTCGAAGTGATATCGGCTCTCACAAAGAAAATCAACCATTTCTGTTTCTTAAAAAGGTTATCAAATCCGGAAAACATGGTTCTTGGTAAAGTATATTGTTCATCTTTAAATTTTCACACAAAATTTAAAGGTACGCTAGTAACGATTTTTGTGTAGGAGAGCACACTGGAACTCATATGGATGCACCATACCATTATTACAGGTATGGCTTGAAGGTTCACGAAATCCCGCCAAAAAATCTATTTGTAACAGGTAATCTTTAATGCTTAATTTAACATTATTTTTGTTTCCGTGAATTCAGGTATAAAAATCGACCTTACAAAAGAAACAAAGCAGTTCGGAAAAAACACAAGTTTATTTCCAGAACATTTGGAAAGGTGGGAAGCTAGATATGGAATGATTCCAATGAGTTGTGTAATATTAGTGCAATTTGGTTGGGCGCAGTACTATGAAAACAAGACTAGTTATTATGGAAGAGATCCAATAAAAGGAACGTTTGATTTTCCTGGTGAGCAATTGGTTCGGTAAATGAAATTGTGGAAAAAGGTTTTAGGTGTCTCAAAGTATGCAGCAGAATGGATTATCAACAATAGAAAGATCGTAGGTATTGGTACTGATACTGCAGGGCTTGATGCTGGTAAAAGTACTTCTTTTGGAGCTCAAAAATTATTTTCACAAAATAATGTTTACATTCTACAAAATCTTAATATTCCGATTAATTTTCCTAGTAAGAATTAGATTAGGTGCTATCTTAGTATCATATTCCTGTGTACAAGTTGAAATGAATTTAATTCTGTTGTAGATACAGGTTTTATGTTACACGTGATGCCCATGAACATTTTAGGAGGAACTGGAGCACCGTTACGATTATTAGCAACACATAATCCAAAATTTTATAACCTTAAGGTTGGTGCGATAACATGGTATGAACAAACTCTTGCTGTAGTAGGGCCTATCCTGTATATTATACAAATTTTACGCAATGTGTACGGTCTGTAACTTTAAACCATAATCTAACAATAGAAGTAAAGCACCATTAGTATTTTATTATTACTCGTCAGCACCAGCATTAAGTTAATGACTTTAAAGTCACCAACTGGCTATTAAGTTTTACACTTTGTTCCGATATGTGGACGACATAATTTGTTCCATTGCAATAAACAAATAGTATTTGACAGTGTACCCTCCTTACATATCTTGGTTATTACCCTTCTCTGGTGCATAAGAATAATAAAAATGAAAAAACATTGAGCAACAACTACCCAATCACTCTATTTGATAAACATATCATCAATTGTTAACCGTTAATGCACAACCATTACAGAACGCTGCAAGAGACAGTACATTAGTATACAAAAAGTATTCTTATATTTAAAAATAAGTGTAGGATCGGAAAGAACTCCGTTGTAAAGGAATTAGAACACTGAACAGGCAAATATCCGCAAGGACCAACTCGTCGTTAGAGCTGTAAAATCATCAAAATAAAATTCAGCGAAATAGAGTAACGTCCCCACGTTCTTCAGTATTGCAACACTGTTATACAGGAACACAACATTACAAAAGGTTTTCTCCTATCACCATACCTTCTTCGACCAGACGCAGATTTCACACGTCAAGCCCGCCTTATGTCTCAAAACTTAATCACCTCTTTCGACTACTTCAAAAATTGGCATGTTCGCTTTAAAACAGCCTAACTAATCGTTTTCCCAATAAAATCATTCAAATCGTTCGAGCGTTAAACACGAAAAGAGTCTGTGTCTCTTAAAGCCCAAACTACTGCTCAGCAATTTCTCGTACAATGATAAAAAGATCTACACAACTACTACGTAACTTTATTCTATCCCTTATATTAAAAGACAGCACTTATTTAGATCGCCATATGGTCTATATTTCTCTAACTGTTAATGTTTATCTGCATCAAATTCTAAGCTTAATGTCACCGCACTTACTTTTCCCTGGACAAGCAAAGCTATATACAATCCTATACTACGAATGTTTAATTCCTGATTATGCAATTTCCTATTAATTAAAGGTTCTATTCTTGCTACTTAAAGAATACCTGATTTTCTATTATACATATTACACACGGTAACACCGTTACTTTAGCAGCATGGTATAATTTATGAAAACGAATGCAACAAGGTTTACATCGGACACTAAGCCCAGAAACTAAAGGAAATCAAATTCAGATCCTAATAACACTTGAAAGGTTAGAGCTAATGAATGTCCATAAGATGGGCGCACTATCGTTAGTTCAATCGGTTCGCCACTACAACTAGCGAAATATCTGCGGCAACCATTTGTATAATAAGTGGAGTCCTACGTGAAAAACTCTAACTACCTCATCGAGGTTCTGAAGGAGGACACAGTAAACCAGAACCACCTACTAGTGAGCTTTGACGTCGTGTTACTATTTACAAACATCCCGATCAACACTGAAGATAATCAGACGAAACACCGGATACCTAAAGACATCATGACGCTAAGAATGTCTGAAGGAAACGTATTTCGTCCACGAGAGACAACGGTACAAACAGGTCACCGGAACAATGGAATCAGCCTTATCACCAGTGACAGCCAACTTATTCATCCGCCACTTGGAAACGGAAATAATAAATAATACCAGTTTCAAACCAAAGTTATGGTTGAGATATGTCGACGACATCTTTGTTATATGGCTACACGGCAGAGAATAGCTCGCTAAGTTTTTGGAACATCTAAACAGTGCCCACAACAAAACCAAGCTTACTATAAAAGTGGAGAATGACATCGAGCTGCCATTCCTGGACGTGCTAATATAGAAGAAAAAGGATGGGCTCCTTAGTCACACAGAGTACAGAAAAAGCCACCCACACCAACAGATACCTCAACGCCAAATCTCACCACCATCCTGCGCAGATTCAGGCAGTTGTAAAAACACTGTTAGCAAAATTAAAGAGACTCGTTGACTCAACTCACAAAAAGGAGGAGACGACCTCCTTTTTGTGAGTTGAGTCAACGAGTCTCTTTAATTAACACTAACAACGACACCACTGAAAAATGGTTTTACAATGAGGAACATCTGAAATACCACAAGACCAGGAAAACCCACATAGGGGGAATCATTAGCAGCTAAAATCACGCTTCATTATGTAAAAGTAACAACCAACAAGAGTGCGAAAATCCTCAGCAAGCATAGCATACAGACAACGTTCAATATGGGCATAAAAATATCTTCAGCGCATCCTACACTGAAAAATAAAATTAACTTGGAGAAGTAAACACCATCCCTTGTGGAACAAGTGACAAGCATGCATAGGAGAAGCAAACAGGAGCATCAACGTTAGAAGCGAGTAACTCAAAAGGCTGCATCATCCGTCGGAATACATCACACACCTTAGTGTTTGAAAACACCAGGATGATAGCCAATATCAAAACGCGAAAAAAAACAATCCGAGAGGCCATCGAAAGTAAGAAACAGGAACAGAATCTCAACACATGAGATGATTCTCGAGATTTCTCAATGCATGAGAGTTAATACTCGCCAAACATCGCCACACAAGCAGAATCCCACTCTCTCAAGAATCACTTGCACCAACAGCGCGCACAACAGTAGAACAGCAAGCAATACCGAGAAAAAGAAAGAGGAAGGTAGCCGAAGTGAAGGTGGTGAAAGTGTACAATACTAGATATAAACAGGAGGCCGGACAACGGGACATCAGTTCAATTTGAGTAACGCGGAACATAGCCAAGCAGTTGGAGCTAAACCTTAAGCTGGCAAATCGGACTAAGACAGAACGTTGTTTTTGTAATGAGTCAGCAACAGACGTGAGACAACACCCGGAAAAAACGGCATACTACACTCGTGGAAACCTGAAATTAAGCATATATATATATATATATATATATATATATATATATATATATATATATATATATATATATATATATATATATCCGGGAGAAATTGCCTCTAGGCGCCACCACAATCTTAAATTTTGCTAAAATAAATAGTCTTAGGCGGGATTTAAATTAATCCTTTCTGACTGTGGAAGACAGGATTGTATCCTATTCAGTAAAACCATTCACCACTTAAATTCAATCACACTTCAAACTAAATTGATCCAAAAGCTTAAGAAAGTTCTGAAATACACAAGTCGTCGTAAACGTATTGAACACACCCTGTACAAATGAAAATTCCCAAACCGTAAGACGTTAATTTGAATACTTTTTAAGTATCTCTCGTATACCTGTAAATTTATATTTCTAACTGTTATAAAACTTTAAATTAGATTAATATTCCCAATTTAGAAAATTCTAATAAGATAAACGAAATCGATTTAATAATAAATTGTTATCTCAACAGAATGTTCGATAATTGCTGAATAACTCAAACATAGAGCGGTTAGTGCTTGTATCATCAATAATATCTTTATATTTTATTACTACTTTATCTTTAAAATCGTATTTAGACATTCATTAGTAGGTTTAAACTTGAATACTTTAAAACTGTAATTTATTTTGAATAAAAATAATAAGTACTTAGTAGCGTTCTGCTTCGCTTGACTGTAAAATATTTCTAAGCTAACATGAAATTTTGTGATTAATCTGGTTCGTTGCGCAATTACCAATCGACCCTTAAATTCGAAAATGTGCAAAGACTAATTTCACTTATCAGAAGGTGTAACCAGTTAGGCATACAATTGACACAAATAAACGACAAAATAAATTGAACAGTGACTATACATTGACAAAATTCGCATGTAAATATATACAACGGCGTCAATACGTTAAGACTAAAATTCCCCAATTCCTAACACTAAAAATAACTAAAGTTCGATTACCTTTTTTTCTTTGAATGAACCGTAATTAACGCAACAATAACAAAAAAAATGTACTTAAAAGATAATCGCACTTGTCTTGGTTCAATAAAATTTAAATCTAATTCTTACGTATTACATTACTTAATCCTTTTTCGCTGCTGTGGTTGTAGTCCATATGATCTGCTTTCGATAATCCTTTTTAAATTCTTAATCCACTATTCACAAAACATAAGAGGTAGCCGTATTCGCTCTACGCACTCGGCTGTAGTACTCACTAACGCAGTGTCCATGGTTTGTTCACTCGCATACCTGGTATAGGGGCTCTTTAGCCTAACATCATATCACCTCATGCTGTGACCGCAATGCAAAACGGTTCCTTCCATGTACACATTAAAGTTCTTATTTGCTTTTATACGATCAGTTTGGTATTGCTAACGATTGTACACATTGAATGTCAATGATGATCACCAATATCTCAACTAAACTTATGTTTGGGTTACCTAAAAGGTTACCTTCCGTTATCTTTATAATAATATTAGGTCACGCGTCCCACAATTGAACACTAATAACAAAATATTTGCTGTGTTAACTTCCAATCTGACTAAGCACTTTTTATTTCTTGAAGAAAATCATTAATGTTTTCCATCAACTCACAATGTATTAAATTAATTAATTATGAATGTCTATACGATTTATCCCCTTATGGGTTAATGCAGTCGCCATACATACTCTACTAAAACTATAATTTTCACAAATAAACTCCCATACTAACCTTCCTAATGGTTCTGCAAACACCAACGCGCGCGGCCCTTACTCAAGCTCTGCTAGAACTATCAAAAACCTCTAACTAACTCCTCAAATTTGACACTTGCTTGTATACCTTTTTTCCGCCATATTGCCAATACTTTATAATAAATTCGCGCTAAGATGAAAATTCAATTATCCCAACCGTGTATTTCGTGCGTTTCTTTGCTGCATCGAAGATTCCAACGTGGAAGAAGACGCCAACGATGCGAAATAAACGTAGTCATATTGAATTACTTTGTTAATTCACTGAAAACTTTCCGAAGAAATCTTCAATTGCAATTGCATTCACACTGTAGGTTAACCAGATTATCCCTTAACTTTTTATGCAAATCTCACATGTGGGCGAATCCTATTTCCGCTCAATTTAGCGAACTCCCTCACATTCCAACAATTCATTCTCGAACATGCATCGATTTACCATTACAAAATTTCTACAAACAAAAATATGCATCCATATTCCTTACTGTACGTTAATAAAATATCAATATATCATAAACTCACTCACTCATACGTCTATAACTATTTTATTAGTCAAATTCCTGCATACACAGTAGCAAAAAGACCAGTAGTTTTACCAGTGCCGTATCAATAAAAATTTACTCAAAACATTATTTCGCAACCAAATTTAATGATTTCAACACGAAAATCTGTCTACAGCATTCAAATATTCCTTCGCATGATCACCAATGCTTCCTTAAATTCCAGTGGCGTATCATTTACACCAACTTACATTACGCATACACAAAAAAAAATTATTTTCATGCGAACTCACTTCAGCTACATTCAAAACACGTTATCAAAATACTACATATACGCGGTGTACCAAAATAACCTTACATTTTGTCATTCGGACTCTTCTATTATCCTAAAATTAAAGTTACAGCTGGAGGTGTCAACGTATCTCCAGTGCCCCAAATCGGTCTTTTAATTTCGCTATATATTCCTGGAGATGGTATCGCGCTCGCCTGACACCGTAGGTACTTAATCGCCTCCGAATATATGAGTTAATATTTTAGGACAGCGGGGTTACATTTGCCACTCTGAAATCGGAATTACTAGCCTTAAACGTAAGAAATATGAGACACTCAAGTTTCATTTTCTTGTTTTTAAGCATTTGTTGAGTGTGCTATATGCCATCCGAGACATAACTATTGTTCGTTAGAATATCACATATTATGATATACATAAAATAATGATTATGGTTCAAATAACTTTGCACCATGTTAAATTGACCATTTTAAATACCGTAATCCCTAGTTGTATTTTCTATAATCTCTATGAGCATCAAAAAACACAATTTTTAATTTCAGGCAATGCTTACTCATGCATTGAACGAAACAGTAGGGGTGAATCATACGTTCCGTTTTTTTAAACAAAGTCATTGTCCACTCAATGATCATTTTGAAAAAATCACGGCATATACCTCCCTAACTAAAAAAATGGCTGGATGTCTGAAACGATAGAAAACAGAAAAACTGTTTATAAGAATTGTTTATTAAAATAACACATTTTAAGATACTAGATGTTCTCTCTAGCACACTATTTAAATTTAAATTATAAATACGTTTAAATTAAGTAGCGGAATACAAATGACGGTCGGTAAAGAACGAACTTTTACAATTTTTAGGCGTTGGTCATTATCTGGTCTCAAAAAGCTCAACAATTTTGCGTATAGACCAATTTTGTTAGGTAAACTGCCAAACGGATTTTCTCGATTTTTTATGACTTAAAGGGTACTAATTGGGGCAAAATACGGAAAATCATCATTTATAACACGAATTGTGTTGAGAAAACAATGAAACACTTCAGAAATGGGCAAAATGTTAATGTTATGGTTTCAGGGCGATGGTCATATTTGGGACTAAAAATGCTCAAAAACCTTTTTTTTCATTTCCTTACAAAAACGATCAAACACATGGACAAAAACTAATTGTTATAGTTTTAGGGCATTGATTTATTAGACGGTGCCAAAGTGTCACAGGCGAAATGCTCATTAGAGCATCCAGCCCGGAAAGGCAATGTGCGCGCACGGCTCAGCTCAATGGTGTGGGCGGGGTTCTTACTTATTGCTACAAAATGGCACTCGTCACAACTCCAAAATCTCGGTAGGCATGTCAAAAAGGCGCCACCTGTTAAATACGTTTATAGCGGGAAACGTCATGGACCAGATCTTAATAATGGTCTAACAGCAAACCATAATGTTCATTCAAAAATAAAATACATTCCACTCCAAAATTATTTACGCTAAGTTCATGCAAAATCCCAATCAAATCTGAAGCTTCAAATAAAAGCCGCAAAATTGCGATAATGAAACTAAAACTCATTAAATATGTCGATAAACCTAGCGCTTAAATCCTTGGCTCAAATAACTAATAATTAATTAATTCCTCAATTTAAAACGGAAAATACGTCACAACAAAACTAAACGCGATCAAAAATTTATAAAGGTCTAAAATTTAATAAACGACGAAATTGGGGTTATAATTTCTAAATTCGAGAAAAAAATACGCAGCTCATACCCAAACAAATAACAAACTGCTTACCTTTTCGACAAACCCAGGAACTGTGGTGTCGGTAAGTTGATCCCTATAAAAATTTCTTCAACAAAAAGTGCAACTACTCGCAAAACTAAATAGCTGACCGGCCAACGACCGACTCACTACTTAATCACGTTATCTATAATTTAAAATATCTTTTAAAGTGATTTATTGTCAAAATCAAAATAGCAAACGCTCAAATCGAGGAATTCTCATTAGCCATTACGTTAAAGCTTAATAAAACTTCAAGAGGTTACTTTAAAAACTTATATAACTTGAATAAAATTGATTACAATCAAAGTGAACGATAACACTGTAAAATTACTTAACTTGAAATTTCTCATAAAAGAATTCAAACACTACAAATCTTAAACGTGAATCAAAATATCTAATCTTTCAACTTATTACTTTACTCCGGAAAAATCGTAGGCACAGAGGACGGAGTAAGAATAGACTCATATCTATTAATAAAACAGTTATAAACATTAACTAACAATGGTCGTATATTGTGGCATTAGATATTAGCTTTTGGTACAGTTACAAAAACACTATAAATTTTGCAATTCAAAACAAGAAACCTAAAAATAATAATCACATTCAATCGGCGCTTGAAAGGTCAAATTGTCAATAACTACCTTTTAATCAAGACGGAAACAATAAAAATATCGGTAACAAATGTTGACTAATATTCGTGAAATAAACTTTTAATTCACATTACACAAATAAAAAAATTCAGGATATTAACAAATAAATCATGTGATTGAATACACCTGTTCCTAAATTGCCTGAAGGGTTTTTATACAATAGTTCACACGAAAGCAAGCGAATGTGTCCTCCACACAAACACAAAAAAACCTTTATTGTTATCACCAGCAGAATAAAAAAGTAAAGGTTTACCTTAATTAGCACCAACAATAATGGAATACTCTCCTCCCTCTGGACTACAATATAATAGGTCGTGCAACTGGTCCACCGAATTTCTACGGTACGCTCGCCAAATAATATCTCACAAACGGCAACTTCCTATTTATAATTACTCGAATTAAGTTACGACAGTTATTTCAACCAAAAGCACCAAATAACTAATTTTTTATCTGATTTAACGTAAATGAACCATCCGTACTTGCTAACATTATGTTATTTATAAAGCTTTCTTTAACGTGAATCTATTTAATCTAAATTCCAGTAAACCGGCACTATACACAGCGCGATGTACGTGAAACTTCCCTTTTAATAGGAACTCGTTAAAATTAATCCGCATAATCAAGATGCGTTATAATAGGTCATCATATCAAAGGTTCAGCACTTCATAAAACACTAAAACCAATTATTTCTATGACCGAAAATGATTAGTATTGACAAACGAAACACCACGATAAGATAACCCGGGGGTGCGTTAAAACTTTAAAATATCCCATACAAGTGGAAGCGGAAAATATTCCTACGGTAATGTTCAATGCACCCTCGGTTCGATATAGCTTGTTCCCTTCTACTACACTAAACTCCTTTTGCGTATATTGCGAAACCGCAAACAAAAAACGCGAGCGACATCATTCAGTTTCAGCCATCTTACCAATCATCTGTCTTCCTTTTATTTAATCAATCATAACAATTTATTACTTAAATTTTGAATTACGCTAAAAACGAATTAAACTCAAAAGTCGATGGGTGTTATCAATGTAACCAATATCCTGTAAATTAAATTTCCACACGACGCTCGACCTTAACGCCTCGTATATAAAAGCGAAACTCTTTGTTTAAGACCAAAACCTTTATCGAAAAAAACCGCCAATCTGTCGCCTAAAACGTCTTAATAAAATGCGAAATATGTATTTGGGTCGAGACGTGCAAAAATTCTTGAATTATACATGACAAGATGTAAATGTTAATAGTTTGCGGTTTGTCATCATCTTCGAATTTTCTTGGTAACGCGGTCAAAAGCAATAGCTTGATGGGCACGAACTACTTGTTATGGTTTTACGGTAATGGTCACCATTCGAAGCTAAAAACTATCAAGAATTTTTATTTACCAAATTCATTAGAAAAATAGCCAATCGCGTTGTCTTCAAGGACAAGGTCAACAACTTATAATTTTAAGGTATTGCTATAAAGCCAAATATTTCTCAGAATTGTATTTATTCATTAATTTACTCGAACGCATTGTTGCGGTTCACATGAGCAGAACTGCTAGTTATCATTGGGTCAGCTATATCCGTAATGTTCATTTATAAATATTTTTAAAATCTTAAAAAGATAAGTATCTTAATATGTGTAATAATGGTGAAAGTTTACATTTTCATACAAATATTTTTTATTGTAATTATCATGAGAATTGCTCTTAGGCAACAATTAAGTTTTATTCCGGTTGCTTTTTAGTATTAAATGAAATTTTGCAGCTTCTAAGCTTATTTTAGCAATTGAAAAGAGATGGATAAAATACGAATTTAGAAAATATTTTTCATTATGGTATAATTTCAACTTTCGCTTCTTTGGAAAACTTCATTAGCATCTTCTAACTTATTTGAATCAAAAATCAACATGCAATAATATTAGCAGATAGCTAGATACTAATACCTATAGTACAAAGACAAACACAACGATCTGTTTAGATTAGGTACTTACCATCCGATTTTAACACAATAACGATAAAATGATGATGGTCGTGACTGATAAATCAGGTTCGTTTTTACCTTCCAACCTATATATACATATGTAGTTATAGAAGGTTATGCAATCGACCTTTTTTTCACTATCGACTTATTAACTCATTCTACGACATTTGACAAAGTTTCACCAAGGACGATCATGACGTCTGTGTGCGTGTGTGTCTGTGTATTGTGCGCGCGTACGTGCGTGCGTTTGTGTGTATGTTTGTCTGTGCGTGCCTGCGTGAGTGCGTGTCTGTGCGCCTGTACGTTTGTGAGTTTGAGTGTGATTGTGTGTGATTGTGTATGAGCACGCGCAGACGTCTATATGTATGTTAGCATCCACGAAAACTCCAGAAGAACACGACTGAGCAACTTTAAATTTCGTATTTGAGCTAGATTTCATTTCTCCGGGAATTGATTAAATTTTAAGAGACATCCAGCGAAGAGAAACGGCAGATTTTGGTGTTTCTAAAATATTTCTTCTACAGCTTAAATTAAATTAAATAATAATGTAGGAAAACATACGTATTGCTAAAAAATTAATTTTACATATGTGTTCTTTATCAAGTTCCTTAATACAACGTCAATTAAGCGTAAACATTAACTAAATAAGATTAAAAATACTTTAAATATATTCCCGATATTTAATAAAAGCGGGGGCTTTGTAATTTTCTTTTAAGTTAGCATCTATGTGAGAAGGGCTGTTTTCGCACTTGAGTCGAAGTCATATGATATGATTTTTTCCCAGCGAGCTTGACTACTCTCAGCTTCGAACTTTGGTACCTTTTACTTACAAGTCTGACCTTTGCCGCTGGGCCACTTAGTTATCCAATATATACTTTTTACAAAAAAATTGAAGATTAAACAAATGCGCATGAAGGGAGAGGGTGAGAGAGAATGTGTTTTATATTTGAGCTCAGCAAAGCGCGCCCGGTGCTGCTAGTATATTATACACATTAAACTTTTCGTGGTTGCGCAGGTGTATTGCGGTTAAACTCTTCGCGCATTATTCTAATCCATATGGGTTTCACTTTCTCACCAGCTTGTCTTACTCGATTTTCTGCTAGCGCGATGTATGTGGCTTCATTGAGTTTTAGGCGAGTTGTATTCTCGTCCTTTGCCACTATCTGTATGTTTTAAAAAATATATCGGATTACTCAGTAACTCAGCAGTAAAGGTGTCAGACTTGTAACTAAAAGGTACTGAAGTTCGAATCTGGGAGTAGTCAAGTGCTTGGGAACAAATCATAACATTAGAATTCGACTCAAGCGCCAAAACAGGCCTTTTCAGGACTAAGCCTGATGACGTAGGCAGAGTCCGCTTCCTAAACGTCACGCTATAATAGCCAAAATTGTTGGAAATATGACGATCAAATCAACTAAGGTTGTACAAACAAAAACAATAATCTATGTCAGATGGACGTTTAAAACTTCTTGTCAGTTAAACTTTAATAGGCATATACATGTTAACTTAAAAAAATTCCAAAGCCGCCCCTTCACACACACACACACACACACACACACACACAACACACACACACACACACAAACACACACACAGACGCAGACAGACGCAGGTGCAGATGCAGACGCAGACGCAAAGTCAAACGGTAGTTGCCATTAGTGTCATAGATTTTAGTACATATGCGATTTTTAACAGCACTAGATCGACTGTATAAAAACATTTATTTTGATGGATATATAGCAAATCCAATTTCCCAATTCTTATATATGTGTAAGACGTAAACAAACTCGGGCATTTAAGTAAGCGAGTGGTGTGACGAACGAATGAGGTGATTAATTATGGCCGTTTGTCAGTGACCAATGTGGATACATAGAAGGATTAATTACCACGAATAAACCCAGTGGACAGATTACACCGGATAAACGACTGCGAAATTTATTGTAAGAATAATTTTAGATCTTTGAACGATAGTAGTTTGATTATCTTCAGAGATGTTATTGTTTATATGGATAATTTCATTCAAGTATTAAGGATAATCAACCTCTATTACCTGGTTTTATATGTTTAGATTATAAGATTTAGAGATTTTAATTTATAAGGATTCGTTTCTTTTGGTATATGATGCTTCTCAGAAGCAATGTCTGTAAATATTTTTGAAAGATTGGTAATACAGATTCATTAATTATCCTATTTGTTTATTTGTGTAAATTGTGATCCCTTAGTCTAAATGTTAAAAAAGCACCAATATTATAAGAGTTGATTTGGCTCTATGATTGATCTGGGAATTGTTCATTTTGAGCCTGATCTGAAAAAGGCAGTAAATACTGACACCGGATTTATAATACCACTATAAGAAAGGGGAAGAAGAAAATCCCAATAATTATAGAGAAATTACCTTGCTTAAATTAAATGCTAAAAGAAATGGAGGATCCAAAATATAACATAAATTATTTAAATTAGTAAAAATGACTCTACCACAATCTAACACAATGGTTAAAGCACACCAAGCATAACAAAAAAGTTTAACATAAATGCGGGGATAAGTCAAGGAGCTGTCTGCAATGTTTTTCAACATTAACTAGAACGCGTAATAAAAAAAAATCAAGAATGTAGGAATCTGAACACAAAAAAATGACGCATATAATAGTATATGCGGACAATGTCGCCATTATAAGCAGAACAAAAAAGAACATCAAGCAGGACTACCAATAGGCCAAGAGAAAACAAAATATATGAAACGAAACAAAAAATAAACCTAG
Source organism: Vesta saturnalis (assembly GCA_036346205.1). Taxonomy (NCBI): domain Eukaryota; kingdom Metazoa; phylum Arthropoda; class Insecta; order Coleoptera; family Lampyridae; genus Vesta; species Vesta saturnalis. Next base: position 4,150,785 of record JARFJB010000014.1, on the reverse strand, counting down.
TAAACTACACTTTGTAAAAGTAAACAACTTCTGTTATCTCGGGGGTTCAAATAGGAAATCACAATAACAATGAAGGAACAACAGATATATACAGAGTATACGAAGCAAACAGAAAAATACAGAAGAACGCCAACATGAGTTACAAATCTAAAGATATATAACACAGTGATAAAACCAATTACAACATATTCGATGGAAACAACGAGATGACAAATACCGATGAAGAAGCCTTACGAATATTCGAACGAAGAATGATTAGAGCAATAATAAGCCCCAAGAAAATACGTATAGACCACTGATGAACTTTAAAATACTAGAACATGCAGTAGGTACAGATATAGTAAAACATAAAACACAAAGTTTACGATGGTATGGACATGTCCCAAAAAAACGAAAACACAACAATAAGAAAAATAATAGAATAGAAACCACAGGAAAACAGAAGAAGAGGGAGATCGTGAGTGAGATGGCTAGGTAACACTATACTGGAACTGCGAACACCAGGCGTAACCATTCCAACAAAAAAAAACAAAATATAAGGCTATGAAAGGAGATAACAGAAAAAGCGAAAACACACAACTCCCTATAAGGAGACTAATCCACTCTTCTCAAATAACGGGATTAAGAAAGCTCCAATAGAGCGGCCCAAGCCCATACGAAACGGAAGAAGAAAAAATGTTGTGTATCGCATTAGCTCTACAATAAACTCAGTTTCAGCACCAATATCGTTAATTGCAAACTTTGCTATTTTTTCTTCTGAGCGATTTAAGATGTATAACATTTCAAAAATACTGGAACAATGTTTGGTGCAACCCGTCCCACTGTTTCAATAATAGCATTACCTAGAAGATATGGTTGCCTTTTATCCATAATATTAAATAATATTGAGAATCAAATGTAACATCCGTCAAACCTAATCTGTCACACAGGTGTCCAAAATGTCACAATTGAAATTTAAAATGTGTTCTTTACTAAAAAAAATCACCGTTTAAAACCACTTCAAAGAATGAAACTTAACACACAACTAATACCGTTTCTAGTTTTAATATATTTGAAATCTTCTTTAGCAAAACTTATTGATTTAACATGGCCCTTTGAAAACGGTAAAAGTCCTTTTGAAGATACACAACCATTTACTTTTTATAACAAAATCACAAAAATAGGAGAAAATGATTCTTGGTAAGATATGTTTCAGATCTTTCATTTTATTACACAATATTTAAAGGTATGCGAGTAACGACATTTGCATAGGGGAGCACACAGGTACTCATATGGATGCACCATACCATTATTACAGGTATGGCTTAAAAATTCATGAAATTCCAGTCGAAAATCTGTATGTAAAAGGTAACCATAATTCTTAATTTAAACACATTTGCGTTTTCCTCAAATTCAGGCATAAAAATCGATCTGACAAACGAAACCATGCAATTAGGGAAAGAAGCGCGTTTATTACAGGAGCATTTGGTAAGGTGGGAGGCAAATAAAGGACATATTCCAGAAAAGTGCGTAATTTTAGTGCAATTTGGTTGGGCACAACATTATGGAGATGAGACAAAATATTTTGGTGCAGCACAACCAACAGATACATTCGATTTTCCTGGTAATGTAATGCAAGTTCTTATATTATGGCAGAAAAATCATAAGAACAAATTTAGGTGTATCAATAGATGCTGTCGAATGGATTATCAACAACAGAAACATTGTAGGTATTGGAACTGATACTGCTGGACTTGATCCTGGTAAAAGCACTACTTTTGAAGCTCAAAGATTACTTTCACAGAATAATATTTACATACTCAAAAATCTTAATATTCCAGTGCATTTTCCTGGTAAGTATTAGGCCAGACTTTACTAGTATATTCCTCACTTCCGTTATTATTTACGTTATCTTCAAGTTGAACTTTGGTTCAAAATCAAGCATTGTTTGACCAATAGGACTGTAGTTAAGAACCAAAAAATAAGCGAAATTTGAACGAAAATTTTTATATTGCTACTCCTACAAAGTTTCCACGCCATGTGCAACAAAATGTGTCAAATCCGGATTTCCTGAAAATATCTCGTCAATGACTAGTTAATTTTTTAAGTGGCATAGCTTAAATCTTTTTGTTAAAGTACAGTATTCATGTATTATGACTATTAAAACACTGGAACTGTTGCATAATTTCAAAAAATAGTCTTTTGCCTAAAGTCAAAACACATATCGAAGCAGAATAGAACTAAAACAGACTAACGTTACATTAAGATGAGGCACACGTCAGATTATTTTATCAGGCATAGAAACAAGGAATTAAGGGAATTACGACGGTGAACGTTCATGTAAGTACCAAGGATGGTACACGAGAGAGTGAAATACTGCTGCGATCGTAAAGTCGGTTCAATGAAACTAGCTCTCTAAGTTATGTACGGCGGTCGTCTGTGTGATGGCAAAAATGTTCTTACTCCAACAATTTAAACGAGAACGAGAAAGAGAGGTTTGAAAACATGGTACATCACAATGTATTTGACGTCAGACGTGCGTGTATCAATAGCAAAGCTTTGTTCTTAGCCGGGGCACAAGATCCCAGGGGTGCAATGTTTTTACGAATCTATTGCATAGTGCCAATGTTTCACATTCGAACTTTCAGAACAATGAAATAGAAAACAGTTTACAGAACAATCGACTATTTAAGTCTATAACGTACCAGCGCCATCACTCATCTCGCTAGATCTGGATTGTTTCTGGTCTCCACTCAGTAAGATGATCTACAGCAAATCCAACGGTCGCTAATATCCGTTTTAGCATGTTAAACCCATGCATATATTAAATTAAGCAGCAGACACAGACACAGAAAGACGCAGACTCAGACGCAGACAAAGACGCAGACGCAGACGCAGACGCAGACGCAGACGCAGACGCAGACGCAGACGCAGACGCAGACGCAGACGCAGACGCAGACGCAGACGCAGACGCAGACGCAGACGCAGACGCAGACGCAGACGCAGACGCAGCCGCAGACACAGACTCAGACGCAGACTCAGACGCAGACGCAGACGCAGACGCGGACGCGGACGCGGACGCGGACGCGGACGCGGACGCGGACGCAGACGCAGACGCAGACGCAGACGCAGACGCAGACGCAGACTCAGACGCAGACGCAGACGCAGACGCAGACGCAGACGCAGACGCAGACGCAGACGCAGACGCAGACGCAGACGCAGACGCAGACGCAGACGCAGACGCAGACGCAGACGCAGACGCAGACGCAGACGCAGACGCAGACGCAGACGCAGACGCAGACGCAGACGCAGACGCAGACGCAGACGCAGACGCAGACGCAGACGCAGACGCAGACGCAGACGCAGACGCAGACGCAGACGCAGACACAGACACAGACACAGACACAGACACAGACACAGACACAGACACAGACACAGACACAGACACAGACACAGACACACAGACACAGACACAGACACAGACACAGACACAGACACAGACACAGACACAGGCACAGGCACAGGCACAGACACAGGCACAGGCACAGGCACAGGCACAGGTACAGGCACAGAGCACAGGCACAGGCACAGGCACAGGCACAGGCACAGGCATAGGCGCAGGCACAGGCACAGGCACAGACACAGACACAGAGAACAGGCACAGACATAGACACAGACACAGAGAACAGGCACAGACATAGACACAGGCACAGGCACAGACACAGACCAGACACGCGCACACACGCGCGCATCCCCCCACACACGCACGCACGCACGCAACCACGCACACACACAACCACACGCACAAGCACGCGCACACGCACGTGTACACGCACACACGCACACGCACACGCACACGCACACGTACACGCACACGCACACTCACACTCACACTCACACTCACACTCACACTCACACTCACACACTACACTCACACTCACACTCACACTCACACTCACACTCACACTCACACTCAGACTCACACTCGCACTCTCGCTCACGCTCACACGCACACGCACTCACGGCACGCACGCAAGCACGCACACACACACACACACACACACACGCGATTGCATAACCTTCTATACTTATGTTGGAAGGTAAAAATCACTTAGGCATTGTAAATTGTATAGCTAACTGCTAAATAAACTGGATAATTATTATTAATATTTTTGTTGTTGTGTAGTATTGTTATGAAGGTTTGAAGGTAAAAATGTCTTTCATGACAAATTACCTTACTTTAATTTTATACACCCATCTGTTAGTTTTTACAAATTTAAGATGCAAAACGTCAAATGTGCGAAACCTTTTTCCTTCGCAAATGGCAATATGTTATTTAACGAGACAAACATCTTGTACATCCCATAAAAATCCACGAAATCCCTTCACTTCGATTTGATCGCTGTAAACCACATGAAGAATATGCATCGGCCCTTATTTTTTTAACATAACGTTTGTAGCTTAACCGTAAATTCGGATCGCTACTTGAATATGCTGCAGAGTCTTCAGTCTCCCCTTAAAACAATGCAATACAGGTGGGAGGCATGTGTACCCCATTTGAGCTGGGGCGGTACGACCACCCTTACCATAGACTTCTTCGATATCAGACGTAAAATCCTACCCCATTCGGATGCCCTGAAGGGCGGGGCCCCAGCGACCTCGGTCATCGAAGGTACCCACTATTCTAACATCTGAGGCATCAGGTCTAATCTTAATGCTGTTAACATCTTGAACAATTAGAACCTGACATGTTGTTTATTTCTGAAATACAAATCTCCCCTGAAAGACCGATTCGCCCGATTTACAATTTCCTAGATACAGTTTTCACTCTAATTCTCAATACAAAGGAGGTGTATGTGCCTATCGCAAAGGTAATATTGCTTGCAAGAGGATCTCTTCCTTGGAGAACAAAAAAATGGACATGATAATTTTGTCTAAAATCATAAAAAAAGCCATCAATCAACAACTACCCTCTTTCCTTGAAACTGACAAACTCCTTAGTGACCCCCAGCATGCGTTTAGGAAGAGTCGATCAACAAATGATCTTCTTTCATGTGTGACTCAAGTTTGGAGCAATACATGGGAACAATCCGGTGAAACAGTTGTACTCGATTTAGATATCTCAAAGGCATTTAACCAAGTTTGGCAAGTTTCACTTGCCAAACTCATCTCGTTTGGGTTAAATGATACGCTCATCAACTGGGTGTCTACTTTCCCTGATAAAACATGAATAGGTCTCGTAGTTTTTACAAAAAAAGTTGGTATTAACGGGGGCATACCACAGGGATCAGTTATAGCGCCTACACTTTATGTGTTGTACATAAATGATCTTATTTCTTTAACCACTAACCTGCTCCATTGCTTTGCTAACGACAGTACTCCTCATTGTAGTTTATCTACTCATAATGGTAGTCCACCTTCTATCTCAAATCAAGACATTAAATGGCAATTTCAATCAACAAAAGGATACAACGTGCCCTCGAATGGGGATGTAATAATCTATTTAGATTTAATGCTAATAAATCTCAGTGTTGTCTGCCAAAAAAATCGATAATTTCCTGTTGTAAGTTTGGATGGCTCAGATCTTAAATGTTCAAACTCTATTACTATGTTAAGAATGAATGTATCTTCAAATCTACTATTGGCTGACCATCTTCTGTCAGCTACCAGAACAGCTGCTCGTAAAATAGGCTTTTTGTGCAGATATAAGCAGTACTTTACCTACCGACAACTCTTTTTGCTGTATAAGGCCCAAGGTCGACTTCATCTAGAGTGTAATTCTCACCTTTGGGTTGGTACTCCCCAATATGCTCTTGATATCGTTGATCATATTCAAAAAAGAGCGATTAGGCCAGTGTTTCAGTTCTTTCTTTGTTTTATCGATATTACAATGGCTATTGCGCTGCTGAATTATATTTTTTGATACCATATCGGGCCATTTTTCCTAGGAATACTCGGTTCGCTCATTCACAGCATTAGTATGCAGTTCAAATCTCCACTTGTCGTACCAAACGGGCCCAATACACAGTCTTCTACACGGTTTCCAAACTCTGGAACGATCTTCTTAGTTCCTGTTTTCCTCTCACCCATGATATGAAAAAAATTAGGGCAGCCGGTCATGGACATCTCTTGGCAATTCAGTATCTCACTATCCATCCTTGTAACTGCTCCTAAGTGCTTTAGCACGGTACGCTACCTGGTCAGGTCCACAACTATCGGAAACAAAATTTGGAGATACGTGGTGTCAACAAGATGGCGCGACACTGCACACGTCGAGTTTTTGTGAACTTTTCAGAACAAACCTTCCCTGAGACGACTCAACTTCTGGGAGAGATTGCACTTGACAGATACTCTGTTTAAAACAACGTAATTTCAAGTTTCTATTTTTGTACTATACAAGAAAAATAAAAATTTAGGGTTATTAAACGTTGAATATTTATTAGTTCATTCCCAAAAAGCGAAGAGCCACCTTCCACCCTGTACGTACATTTATTATCTAAAGAGCTAAACAGAACTTCTATATTACAATAAAACAGTAATTATAAATTGCTTAATACACTGTATTATATTGCTGTTTATACTCCTATGGCGTCATCTTCTATCATTGCCTAAAATTTTACGAGATGGGTGAGCTGAATGTCATCCTCAACGATGGATAGAGGTATGGATGTGATATTTAACCGTGGTGAGAAAGTAAAAGTGTTGGCATGGCATTATTTAAATCTTAGGTATGTTTATTCGTGTAAACTGTATCGCACTTATTCCTGTTGAAGTGAGTATTAAGAACTACTCACAATGTGCATTTGAACTTGGGTTACCATCTTAACCATGTGAGCTATTATTTTCATGATTTGTAATCACACAGAAAGACAACGTGATGCTAAATAAAGCAAATTATTCCAATACTGCGCATTATGAAGAGTAAAAAAGAGTAAAAAATGGAAATTAAATCTACGATAACCTAGGTTACTGTAGATTTAATTTTCATTTATATTTACTTTGCTTATTGCGCATGGTCAAGTAAGGAATAATTTGCTTTATTTAGCATATCGTGAAAAACCCTTCTCCTACACCAGAAATACGTTTTGATTGCAATAACGCCTTTGGGTTTTTTATTATACATTTTGAGAGTTATTCTATAATAAGTGCAAATAGTCATTTTTCAGTTACTTTACATCTTACGACAATCGGTGGCTCTCGCCATTAAGATAGCTTGGCATCCCACTTATTTTAGTAAGCATACGCGATACCTGGTGAGAATTCACCATGTAACAGTTTGTTTAAAACTTTTTTTGTTGATTCACCTTGATTAACACATGAATTGAAAATAATGAAATTAATTCTTTTGCAGACACCGGTTTTATGTTACACGTCATGCCCATGAAGATCCTAGAGGGAACTGGTGCACCATTAAGACTATTTGCACATAACTTACCCAAACCCAAATATCCAGTAATACCTTGGTACCAACATGCTCTTGTTGTAACTGGTTGTATTTCATACTTTATAGTAGTTTTATACAATAGAAATCCATTGTAAACAAATTTTTTAGAAATAATTTAACAAATGTACTTTTACAATCGTTCTCATCTTAATACTATTTTATAAAAAATAAAAGAAACCATCAATGGTGACCATTTATGAACGTTAAACATTTTTGTATTTCTTAACTGACGTGAAATGCGTCCAATATAAGCTATGGTAAAATCCGCTGCCGACACAAAAGCAATTGTTCACAGTGGTCCCTGAAAACGATGCAATCAATCACCTCTGACAACGCGAAATTAATATTTTTCCTGGTTTTAGGACAGAGAAGAAAAGAATCCAGATGTGCCTCATCGTAGTTCACCTACCAAACAAGAGAATGCCAAGAAGATCCGAGAGGTAGAGTACGTTGACCGTCTTAGAGTCACCGGCGATGACTTGAGACATAAGTGTCACTGATGCCAAAGTTTTTGCCATGCACAGTATTGCTGTGGAGCCGCTTGAGACATTGATTATAGTGCCAGCCATACGAAAGCTACCGGGGTTGCCCAAAGTTCTCTCGACCTCCACAGCAGAAGGAAACTTCACAATAGCGACATAAAAATACACGTCACCTACGGCACCTTCTTCTATACCTAGATTAGCGTCAGTTATACCACAGTGACTGACTGCAAATGTGGCTATAAAAATCCGAAATACCACATGCGACTCTGATCACAGTCGGTACATGCAAACTCAACTTATTTTAGCATCGGATATCATTTTACGCTTTCTCGGAAGTGTTATTACAGAGAAGGATTTTTTATACTTTGTTCTGGATTTTTTGGTTTTCCTGGGGCATTAGGTTCTCGATTTTGCATTCACAATTGTTCATTAATCGTTTTTGTTAACCTATTTTCGCTGTGTTGCCTCCTCTTTTTTTTGGCTCTGATCCTTATTGCTTTTAGAATATTTCTCTGTTGTTGGCTTATATCGTCATTTATAAATACTCAACAGCCTCTGATGTGTCTTAGTTTTGACTTGTTCTTCATAATGACCTTCTTTGCATTTCTATATCTAATTCTAACCAAAGAGTTTTCTTTCAATATCTCTTGACCTTTTATTTCAAGGTCCACCTTTAAGTATTTTCTATTGAACGCTGGTGACCTTTCCGTCAAGTTTGTTTCATTGTTTTCGGTAATAGTTATTTCCTGTACTACTATATTATTAAATCTCTTTTCAGGTGTTGGGTTTCTTGTTTCATCTGTTGGAATTCCTATTTTATATCTACTGTACGTCCAGTAATTTTATTTTAATACAGGCAATCACTACTGTAATTGTTAACATTTGAATAATTTATTTTTTAGCATCACGTTATCATAGATCATTACGGTTTTCATGAGTATCCGGAAGAACAGACTGCAGCACCGCCACAGGAGGAAACAATATGGAGGTACTCCAACGGCTTGCTGGACGGCATGCATCAACGTTCTGAACACTCATATTCCCCTTCCCTGTGGTGCAACAAGGGCAGCCACCTCAAACTTCTGAAGGTAAGGAGCATACTGAGCAGTGGTTGCAAAACATCCTACACGAAGTAACGCACAGGGAAATGCATATCCAAAAATCAACAGTTCTCGAGATATTGGAGATTTTGCAGTAATTCTCTATTTTCGTTCAGTTTAACCAATTCTTTAGGAATTGATCATTTTAAATAATAATTTTAGTCCAGTTTTCAATAGTAGAATATGTATTTCACTTAAAAAATGCAAATGTCTGGGGAATATGCTTATAAGAAGAAAATCGCTGAGATTTGAAATCAGAATGTGAAAGAAACCAAAATCGGTTTCAAATTTTCTATTGCTTATAACTTTTAAACTATCCTCTACATGTAGTGTTAAAATAGTCTAAAGAACTAGCTCAATGTTTTAATTACCGATAAAATCATCTTTGTCAAAATTCGTTCGATAGTTTCACCAGAAAAAGCTTTTCAACCGTGCTACCTCTCGAAAATTCTAAATTGAGAATAATAAATCATTGAAGTCTTGATTCAACAGAACTGAGATTTTTGTTCAATAATTTTACATTTTGTGTTCAAAATGACCACCACCATTTCATATATAAGCTCGAGCTCTCTTTTCTATTTTTTGACAGGTAATTTTTCTTTCAAAGTCATTCCTCATTCTTCTCTCTTATTCTTGTATCCTTTTAATTCATCACGAGTATGAATTTCTGTCGCATAAACCAATTCCTTCCTCATATGTAAATATCTGAAAGCGTTAAATCCGGGCTTCTAGCCTGCCACGGAATTGGTCCTTTCCTACCTATCCACCGGTTTGGAAACCATTGATTCAACAACGCAATAATATGCTGGACAGCCGTCTTGTTGGAAAATTATGTGTTGTCTATGATGGGTATATCTTCAAAAAATTCTTCCATGTGGTTTCTCAGAAATTCTTCATATCCTTCCCCTGCTAAAACGTTAGGAAGAAAATCACAGACAAATATCTTGAAAACGTCGATTTTTGGACATAGGCAAGTATGGCTCAATCGATCATAAATAAGTCATACTAACACCTCCTTGATTGTTGGCATCTAATGGCATCATATATATATATATATATATATATATATATATATATATATATATATATATATATATATATATACTGTACTGTATTTAAAACAACCCCCACCTATTTATAATCGTCGTACTATATTTATATTTTAATATTAATATTATATAATTATTATTTATTAATTTTTAACATCGGCTATAACTCTTAATATTGAGAATATATTCGTCGGTAGAACTATGAGACTCATCAAAAGGGGATAGGGATCAAAATTTAGAAGAAACTTTACTTTTAACATTATAAAATAAATGATTATTACTTTGAATTATATTGCTTGTTTGAATACAATAATCATAGTTAATATGATTAAAGCACATTGAGATAATGTCCTATTATTTCTATCGTATCTAAATTGATTAAGTAAACTGAATTATAATTTTTAATTCGCATTAATACCTGTGTTACACCCTGTACATAACAAAATTCTTTTTAAAGTATACGTGGGCATGCGCTGTGAATACGCAAACATATGATTTGACTACAACAAAAAGTGAAATTCGACATACAAGCAAGTATAACTACGTTTGAATAAAAAAAAAAAACAATATTAATATAAAACATTTAAATTTTTAGAACAAATAACATTCCCTTGGGACATGCATACCTGTTGTTGCACATCATGATTATTACAAAGGATTGAAATTATGAACATAACAATAAAGTATCAATGTCAACAATAAGGTACTCACATACAATGTCCTCCTTTCGTGGGTTACTGCTGCTGAAGTTGATTGAAGACAACAGCTCCTGCGAACTGCAACTCTGCTCCTCGAACATCCAAATTTTCTTTTAAATGAACAGCTTATTCATTTAGGTAAGTTTCACTATTGTTATTAGAATATTGACGAATCTTTATTTTTAGGCTCATCACTTCTTTTTAATTAACTTCAAAATAAATTTTGAAAAGCATGGATCGTTGAAGGTTGTTGTAAATTAAACACACTTTTGATAAACAAGGTGTATAATGATAAAAACACGAAGACAACACAATTAAATATCCATACCAACATTCACAATATAAATTTAAAAACAAACAAAGTCGAAACTGCGGAAATATTTTTATAACTAATCGAAAACTTCCGATTTGAAATTTAAAAAGGTAAACTAACCTTAATTTAATTATTTTTTGACAAAAGACTATTACTTGTTTTGTTAACACTTCCGATACTAAATCGCACTTTGTTAAGTTACGTTAATTTGTTTTAAAAATTATTTTCAAAAAATTTGGCAACAGCTTACTTTGGCAAGTTGTTGCAAAAGATGAAAATCAAGAGAGTTTGTGAAGCTAATGCACTTGTATTTATATGATTTTGGCCGACAACCAAATCATCGAATGTTTTCTATAGTTACGAAGAATATTCCCTGAATTCTGATTGGCTACTGTAATTTTCACATTACGATATTTCTTTAAAGCCTTTCGCCCCCTTTAACATTTCTTAAATCTAAAAACATTTCCATAATCTACATAACTTTATCTATAATTTGAAACCAAACACGGACTAATTCCTACACTTAATAACTACGTTAATTTTTACACTTATTTATTGAATTTACACTAATTCTATGAATTTTACAGGCCTGGAAACTACCTCTACATGAATAGGGGATGCTACTACACCCAAATATCCATCCTAAACATGCCTACGGCCAATTTGAGAGGAAAATTATTTAAATTCTACCAATACTCTTAAAAACTAAAATTAACAAAAATGGACATAAATATAAGGAATTATAACATAAAATTGAGGCTACCTTACTATTTTTGCCTCTACTAATTTATTTTATATAAATTGTCTCAATTTAAAATACTTTTTACAAAAATTTATATGCGAGGAGAAAACATAACCTCATTTTGTTTATATAATTTTAATGTTAAATTTCACACTTTTAAACACAATAACTGTTAATGTAAGTGTTTAAACTTAATGTTCAAGTCACAAATTAATTTATTTTACCACTTTCGTAGGTTCAAAAGTTCTTCTACGACTAGTGTCGGAATGTTGTCAATCACTAGTTTAAGGTCATACATTGTTGATTATACACAATAATCCCAGAGCTGCTGCTTGATTTATGTTTTATAGTTACTCACAAATGTGCTTATTCTGTTTTTTCATAATTTTTGCACTAATATGTGTTTAACGCACTAATACGAATGTTTTCAATAAACTTGGCTGCGTACATGTGAATTGCGACATTGATACCAGCCTAAATCTAGTTTTAACATTATTTCTGTCAACCACAACCTGTATCACATGTCAACATACAGGGTGTGTCTCGACGATAGCATGCTAGACGAATAATGAGAACGGAAAAACCGATTCAGCAGAAGACTTGTAACCTTATGTAAATGAACATGGTCTACTTACTGAAACTATTTTCATGGCGGTGTCACTTCCGGTTATACCGGAAGTCGATACCAACGTTGTTATTTTAAATACAATGCCCCAATTTTTATTTTATTTTCGGTTTCCGCATAAAATTTTACGTCTTCTGCTACCAGTTTGGCGTTAGCAACGAAAATTTGAATCTACTGAATTTATATTTCGTGAAACATAAAAGGCAGATAAGCGAAACGGTTAGACATGATATTGGACTATGTTTTCAGTATTAGACATTTTTGAAATTTATTTCTAGGGAGGTCCGGGAGTAGCGGTAGGAAATTAAAAACGTTATTCATTTTTTTTAAATTGCAACTGGGTTTTTTTTATATTCTTATTCGATGCAAAATTTAATTACCTATCTGATATATCATATTCCTATACCTAAACTGAATTATTTTCGTGTTATCTGCCTTTTTTCTACTTTTCTTGGAGATGATGTAGTAAATACGCCTTAAATTAATAGTGTGCTTTGCAATCTGTTTTGCTGCCTGTTGTATGATACCTTCAATCATATATATATATATATATATATATATATATATATATATATATATATATATATATATATATATGGTATAAGTCTATATATCGGTGTTTTTATATCTTTGAAATATATGTACAGCTGTTTCAGAAATATTTGATAAAAATCAGAAAGAGCTCCTAAAGAAACCCCTCCCTTCAACCGCTGAATTTCTGTGTGACATGAAAATAAGCTTAAATACAACATTTTCTGTGCGTGCGTATTTTCCTTCTGGAGCTGTCGTGCGCATTCATACATATCCACTCACACTCCCTCAGCCCCGCCCACTCGGCACACACACGCACGCACACACCACGCATACCGCACACATTAAATGCCGCACATGCACACCCACACACACAAACCCACACGCCTACAGACACTCATGCACACACAACACATGCACACGCGCACACGCCCCCACACACCCCCGCACTGTCACTTGCACACATACACACCCACACACACTCTTACCCACACACACGTGCGCTCGCACGCACACACACGCCCACACACACGCACGTACACAACACACGCACACGCACACCCATACACCCCCACACTCGCACTCACAGGCGCGCGCGGACGGACACACCCACAGAATCGCACTCACACACACGCACGCGCACACACACACACATACTCACTCACACATACACACACACACACACACTCACACATAAAACACACGCGCGCATTGACGCACACACATCACACACCCACGCGCAATCACGCACACACACATCATGCCGACTTATCGAAACTGGGCCAATCGCTGTAAAATGAGCTAGCAATAATTAAATAAAGACCAATGGCATAACCTTCTACACCTACCTGTTTACATGTAGGTTGGAAGGTAAAAATTCAACATATGAAAAATATGCATGCAGTTCAAATGCTTTTAATTATAGAATGCATTAAGCAGTCAAAATATATAAAGAAGGCTTCGCGTAGATATACATTAGAATGGCTTCTCATATGTTTAGGGGAGAGTGGCACTAAGTGAGACGAAATTATTATTATTATTATTATGTTACGTAAACGTTAATAAGCTTTCAGTTACTATTGACCTGTTCTACTGAAACCACAAAGGTGATTGATATTTGTAACTAAGCAGGCATATTGCGCACATAGTTTGCTGCTTTTTTTAAGAACACACTTTTTTTGCAGAAGGCAAAGGGCCTATTGCTAATTTTAAATTTGGTAATAATTGTTGAGCATTTTTTTCTAGCAATTTTGCGAGACAATTTGCCAAGCAGAAGGAATTAGCGATCATCCAGATTTTAGTGTGTTTCTACAATGATACCGAATGCTTTCCCTCGATAAATTGTTAACGCCTCCAGAATTTGGCAATCACTCCGTTTTAAAAGAAACTTCTAAGGCAATATTGGAATTTTAAGATTTCAAAACAATTTTACTGATATTGAAAAAACCCGGCAACAACGAACAATGATAAATCCCATTATTCCCGGGTGAGACATAGGGTAGAAGTGAAATCTTTCCAGTGTGTTCGATTGTCTGCTATGGTTTGAAGTTGTGCTATTGTTCTACCACGTTCTTGTATCACTGTCCTTCTCCAGGTTGTGCGCGGTCTCCCTACTCTCCTCTGGCCTTGTGGGTTCCATTTTATGGCAATCCTAGAAGAGTCATTGATACTTTTTCGCAATGTGTGTCCTATCTACCCATATTATCGCTTTTGATATCGTTTATAATGTCACTCTGCCCTGTTTTATTCCACAACTCTTCGTTAGATACCACTCGCGGCCACCAGATTTGTAAAATATTTTGTAAACATCTATAACAAAGGTTTGGAATTTCCGTTTAATGCCACTTGTCATGCACCATGATTCACATCTATATAACAACACCGGTTTTACTGTTGAATTGAACACTTTCACTTTTGTATTTACAGTGATACTTCTTGCACGCCATAGTTGTGATAGGTTAGAAAAAACTCCTCGTTTGAGTATCCTTTCTGTCACATCCTCATTACTTCCTCCTTCATTTGTGGTGACCAGGGTCGGCTCAAGAGTTTTTGGCGCCCTAGGCGAGTGTATTGCTAGACCCCCAATAATTCAGTCACTAAATTGTAGGAAATTTAAAACATGAAAAAAAAACAAATTCGATTAAATTATAAATTTACTATTTATTGTCAGATAGTCAAAGTAACTTAACTATTATTTACACTTTCCGAAGGTGTTTACATTTCTTGTTTCATGGCTTTTTTCGATGTTTTGTGCCAGTTCTTGCTCAATGGATATTAATGCAAGTCCACCCAATCTCTTTTGGGTCATAGATGAGCACGGACGTCCTTTGGCGTTCACTGCTTGGTAACTGGTCTCTAAATAGCTGGAAGTTCGCCACACAACTCGATTGTATCAATATCCTTCGACGGATTATGAGTCAACGATTTTTCAAGGTTTACACATTGTTCTAGGACAAACTGTGTGGGTTCTCTATACAGTATACTCCAAATTAAAGCGTATTTTGCAAGTATTTTTCTTTTCTCAAAAAATATATTTGCCCTATATTTGGCCCTTCCCTGCTGTTATCGGCAAACAGGGCTGCCCCGCGCCCCTCAATTCTGGCGCCCTAGGCGGTCGCCTATATGGTACAGCCGGCCCTGGTGGTGACACGACCCAGATACACAAAGCTAGTTACCTCCTCTACATCTTCTTCTAGTGTTACCTCTCTTGCTACAGTACTATTTATGCTGAGTAGACTGGTCTTCCTCTTATTAATTCTAAGTTCCATTTTTCCTGATTCCTCTATAACGTTATTTATTTTTTCTTGCATTGCTTTTTTACTTTGACTTAATAGCCACACATTATCCTCATATTCTAAGTCCTCTAGTGTATTACTTAAATTCCAGCTTACACCATTCTTTTCCTTGTTGGCGTTTGTCACAATCTCATCTATAACAATTACAAAGAGCAGTGGTGAAAGAATGCATTCTTGTATTACGCCTGTTTTTGTTATAAATGGTTCGGACTTCTGACCGCTATGTGCTATTTTACATTTCGAATCTGTATATCCTAGTTTTATCAAGCGAACTATCTTCTCTGGAATCTCTTTATTTCTCAACACCAGAGTCCCCGCGCGGGGGAATTCGCTCATTACTGTATCTCTGTATATTATTTACCGTTGTTATCGTGCAAGTATGTACTTTTGTATGTTTTATTATTAGTTGTCTAGTATTTTCTAAATTTTATTAGTATTGTTTCAACATTTTGTTTTATTTATAGAATGTGTTACAATTTTTTTTTCAAAATACCATTTACTTTTATGTTGTAGACTTTTTTTATATAAGGTCAATATAAATAAAAAAAAATAAGGTGAAAATACATACTCTAAATAAGAAAAAGATACTAAAGGTAAATTGTATACAAATATGCAAGAGAATGAATGATTAACAAATTGTGAATAAAGTAACTTTTACTTAGTCAATTTATTCCGAATCATGTTCATGTCCAGTTGCTACAGCCGAACACTCTTTGCATTTTATGATAGTGTGTTCCTTGCAAATGTGCGTGTTACATACTGAACACAACGTTTTAGTTTTGGGATTCTTTTTTGATGTTACATTTTGCTGTTGAGGTACACTTACTGTATTCTGCTCTATCTCAGCAATTCACAGAGTCTCAGTTTCATCGACTGTGGAATGTTTCTTTCATAAATTCGTCTTTTGCCTTGTTCATAGACTAGGGAAAGGCCAAGTGACGCTAAAAAGTCTTGTCTCTTCATCTTTTGCCTATTGTTTTCCATGAATATTACGTAAGAATTCACTCCAGGCACGTTGAGCAAAAAATAAAGTATTACTAGAGGCCACCTATTTGCTTTTCTTGACACAGAATATTTTTCTGAAGTGCATCGTTCAAGTCAACAGTGCATTTTGTGGAATTGTAGGTAATGATTATTTCCGGTTTTGATGCTTCGCTGCTTTCTTTGCTTTGTAGGAAACAATAGTACATTCATTAGTGAGACCGAACATGTAACTCTTGACCGGTCTTCTCACTGATTTCGCAATAAACATAGGAGGTATTTCCCTTTTATCCCTCCGTAAAGTGCCCACTAGAGTCAGTTTTTTCCCCAAAAGATCCTTAGCAAGAGGCACAGAGGTAAATAAGTTGTAGCAAGTCACATTCCGACCACTTTTTTCAATGTGATTTACCATATGCTTGACAACTTCGCTACTTCGAGAATCAACCCAGTAAGGTACTGGAGGCTGACTCTAAGTTCGAGCAATAATGTTTTGACGTCGCAACATGTCCATACATTTACACCGTATTTTCCCGGTTTGTTCGGCATATAAACACGAAAACTGCACCTCCCGCGAAAATTTGGAAGCATTGCATCCAACCTAACATAAGGGCTGTGGCTATAATAAGTCTTACATTTCTTCCAAATTGTTCAAATAATCCTCTTATACAGTATAATTTGTCTAAGCTGTCTATTCACATCTAAAACATCATCAAAACGGATCGTATTGGATAGGAAACGGAATCGATTTTTACTCTGAACTACGCGAAAAATTTCTATTCCCGTTCCATTATCATCCCACAGACCTACTTCATTTCCGTGATTCGAAAGACAGGAACCAGCAAAGAACAGTAATCCTATAAAGGCTTTTATTTCAATTAGGTCAGTCTCACGGGCATCTCTGGACCTATATGCATAATTTGACTGCACACTTCGAATTTTTATGTTCGTGAATTATACGATCTCATCGTGAGATTCTTCGCCTCGTGTTCTTTGATGGTATTTGATGGTATTTTCACGCCTGGTACGCTTGCGTTTTCTGATAGGATGCATATTCCAAACCGTTGAGCCATCTTTACCTACCTACGTTGGTTCACTAGCCTCATCTTCAGACTCGCAATTTTCTTCTGAATCGCTTCCTTCTTCAGGGTGTGCCATAATAGATTGTTCCTCAACATCACTGTAGTGTGACAAAGGTTCCTCATCATCTTGTAGTTGTGAATATTCGCTATCAGGAACTTCCTGTTCTTCGTCACTCAGCTCTTGAAACATTTGTAACATTTTTACCCACGGCTGCCTTCCATTTTTGTCAATACACACACACAGAAATATAAAAACTAAATAAACACGCAAAATTGCAAAAAAAAAAACTACAAAACTAAGTAGAACACGAAAAATAACAACGATACCCGCAGGAGGGAATTCCCCCTAAATGCGCAACTTCTCAGTCTGAAACCACTACAAGAACTGCTGTACTCATTAATGGGTCGTGCCTGTCTCGAGTGACAATTAAATATGGCCCCAACCCCCTCCGACAACATACTGAAAAGTTCTGTAGGATTTACGTCTCGAGCATATGCATTCCCTGTTAATAGAGTCAACGGCCTTCTCGTAATCTATAAATAATAAATACAAAGCCAGTTAAGCTCCAGTGACTGTTCGATTACAATTCTCAATGTATTAATGTGATGATCCTCCAGTTTTCACATTTTCGGAGAACCTTCCTTTTGCCATATTTTCATTATTACTCGTATTTCTTGCTCTGTGGGTGGTTCCTCATTTGTATTCAGTTGAGTATTGCAGACAGCGTTAATACTTCTATCCTTTCTTCGGCTACATTCATTGTTTCTTGACAAAATTCTCTCCATCTCTCCAACTGTTGCTGTATCGTAGTCTGAATTTGCCCCCTTTCATTTAAAAACGATATTTCCATTCCTTTCTTTTTTCTGCCCGCTAGTTGATTTAATATTTTTATATAATTCCTTACAAAATCCTCTTTGCCCAGCTATTTGTACGTTTCTTGCCAGTTTCTCTACATAATTACTTTTATCTGTTTTTATACTTCTCTTCATCTCCTTACTTTTTGCTGTATGTTGTGTTTGTATTTGTTCTCATCTTCCATCAATAAGCATAGTCCTTTTAACTTCTTTCTTTCTTGTATTTTCATGTCATGCCACTAATACATTTCGCTCTATTATTTTCTTAGCCAACCATTTTTTTTTGCATGCTTCCATAAGCATACTTTTTCTTTCCGATACTAGTTTCCAATCCACACTATTTTCTCTCAGGTTTCTGCTTAACACAGATCCTACTCCATACTCGTGACGATCTTCAATTCCTGTCCGAATATATGAATGTATGCCCTTCCAGAACTAATTCTCCGCTCCCTCTCCATCTTGTTTCACTTACCTATATTATATTTTGTAACTTCTTTCATTAATTGTTGTATTTTTCCAGTTTGATACAGCGTGTAGTAACATTCCACTGCGCTAATTTTATAAATTGTAATCTTACTTTTGCATTTAACTTTCCATCCTCTCTAACGTTTACCCCTTTTTACATATTTAATCACATCCTTATTCATTGTCGTTTCGATTCGAGGTTGAGATCTCGATGTGAAAAGGTCAACTTATAAATAAAAGACTAGCTAGTCTATTTCAAAAAAAGACGTCGTTTTCATGATGTTTGAGCCGGGATACAACAGGCGCTGCTACCAGCAGTTCCTAGAGGAACGGGCAGCTCAGGGAGAGCTGTCACCGACGACGTCCCAGGAGTTCCGGATACCGCCAGCGATACCGTCACTGCTCGATCTACTGTTCGAGAAAGCGAGCAGCGACGCGCCACCGCACAGAAGAGGAGGCGGCAAAAGAAGACGAGACCGCCACCGTTAGAAGGCATCACCCCTCTAGAAGTGGAGCACCGAACAGAGGACACGCCGGCCACCTCTGCCACCACAACCGACAACATTCAAGAAGAGGCCCGCCCCGGATTTACCAGCCCCGGCGAAGAAGGAGAAGTCGATGAATACCCCGAAGGTTCACCCGTCTAGCCCGCCGCCCACAGACAACGGATTCCAATCCCTGGAACCCTTCACCGACAACCCTGCAGCGATGGACCAGGCGACACAAGAGGACACCAGGGAGTAAGTGCCTCCGGTAATCCTTCGTCAGAAGGAGAAATGGGTCGCGTTCTCCCGAGAAATGGACCGACAACGGATCGCCTTCACAGAGACAGGCTTATGAGGTATATGGTTAAGTGTGGTACGGGTACCACACTTATCCATATACCTCGGCAAAGAGCGGGCGATTGACTAAGGTGGTGATACGTGGCGTTCCCGTAGAACTAACCGAGGTTAATGTTAGCTCAGAGCTAAAAATTCAAGGTATGAATGTACTTTCTGTTTTCAGGATGAAGCACCAAGGACGCCCGATCCCCCTCGTGATGGTAGAGCTGCCGACCGAGGAAGACAACAAGAAGATCTGGAAGGTGAAGCATGTCGCCCGCCGGCGCGTGACTGTAGAGGATTTGCGGCGGAAATCTGGCATCGGGCAGTGTTACCGTTACGCACAGCGTTGCTGCAGAGCGGCAGTACGCTATGTAAAGTGCACCGGAGATCACCACGAAACCCCGTACAGTCCGGGCTAAGTGTGTTAACTGCGGTGGGGACCACCCCGCTAGCTACAGGAGCTGCTCGAAGTTACCTCGGCCTCCACAACGGAAGAAGGCGGAAGAACAACAGCGACAACCCGCCTTAGGGTTCGACGCCATATTGGGCTTTCTCGGAGGTCTCGATATGGAGGAGGCCCTACCTGTCATTCGGAAGGTGGCAGCGGCGCTCGTTCAGACGCAAACTGCAATGGACCTGTGGGGAGTGATCCTCACGCACTGTTCAGAGGTGGTTGCCCTTTTCGGGTAATCATACAAAGGTCCAGAGCGAAGACTGGTGCCTTAGCTAAGTATACAGTATCGATAATTTATTAATTCTATTCTGTTAACACCGATAATGTATTCACACAACTAACACATGTTTCTATTTATTTCAGATACGCAGGGCATCGACAACACCAGCCACAACCGAGCGAAAACCGGACAGTCCACACAACAACCACACCACTAACAGCATCACCACTGCAACGCTTGTTTTGAACAACACAAAGATGTCAACAGGGATACACACAATCACGAATCCCAACAACCACGCAATCCACCTTCTGAAGAGGATGATGAATCCTAAGCAGCGCACCACCAACAATACACAATACATTATTACTTATTTTATGTTATTGTACAATATTATATCTTGTAATATGTATTGTAAATCTTATATATTGTTATGTATCATAAAAATTTTAATAAACTTTGTTGAACTTGAACTTGAACATTGTCGTTTCTGTTATCATAAATCCGTCCTTATTTTGCGTTGCTGTCATTCGTGTTTTGATTGGTACTTAACCCATTAACGCTCACTGTACCCATGTGAGCACAACTTTTCCATGAAGATCTATGTGTCGATGAATCTATGGTAAAATTTTTCGGACGACATACAGCTAAACAATTTATACGAGGAAAGCCAGTGCGTTTCGGCTATAAAAATTGGTTACTATGCAGTGTTACTGGCAATCGCTACGTTGTAGATACTTACTGTGGGGCCAAAGATGTGCAGCCAGAAGTCCAACAGAAGAAAATACCACTGGGATCCAGAGTAGTCCTCGACATGGTACAGAAAGTTGCCTCACCATCAGATCACAGATTGTTCTTTGATAACTTTTTTACTAGTTACTACTTGTTAGTAGTGTTAAAAGACAAAGGTATACGGGCTACCGGCACTATTAGAGAAAACAGGACAAAGCAGTGCCCTCTCATCGACAAAAAAATAATGAAAAAGAAAGAAAGGAGTTATTTTGAACACCAATATGAACAAACAAGTGGTCTTTTATTCATACGATGGAAAGACAATAATATTGTGACGATAGGGACCAATTTTGACGCAATAAAACCCACTGGACAAGTAAAACGCTGGTCGACCGCAGCTAAGGCAAAGATTGACATATTTCAACCAGCATTATTTAAAAGTTACAACAAGTCAATGGGTCGAGTGGACCTACATGATCAACAGCTGAGTAGTAATCGAATAAGTGTAAGAGGAAGAAAATGGCGGTGGGTCCTTTTCACCAATTTTATAAACACGGCAGTTGTTATTGCGTGGAGGTTACACCAGTTGGCAAATACAGATATGCAAATTAGTTTGATTGAATTTCAAAGAGTTCTGGTCGGACATTATTTAAGCTGTTATGGTAAATCTACTTTTACAAGAGACAGACCATCGGGCAGTACTTTACCAAGTATTAGAAACCATGACGGGGGACATTTTCCGAAACACAAGCAATTGAGATATGTTCAACGTCATCAACGAATACGTTGGAGCAGTGAAAAATGTAACGTTACTCTTTGCATTGAAAGGGACTGCTTTAAGAATTATCATTTGATATGAAATTTAACATTGTAATGCGTTCTCGGTCCCTTTTATGCGGTAATTATGTTTTACGTTAGGGTGCAATTGGTAATATGCCCCCTTCTGGTTTTGGTAACCCAACGCGGTTTTATTTTGCCTCGGTTTTGCTCAATCGTGTTTATAATTTATTATAAACGGGGTGTGGTTCGTATTAACTAGTGGGCCAACACTGTCACCTTAAATAAATATCTTAAATCGTTTTAAAACGTATATTGAATAAATTTAACAAAGTAATATATTAATTAACAACACAACAAATGTATTTTCTTCTGGGGTTTGACGGCTACGGACTCGTTCTCCTGGGGGCGGCTTCCTAGGTGCGTAATCGTTTCTGGAAATATAAATATGTATATTATCTTAACTTACTCCTTACTTAGCATGTAATATTCATATTACGGTCCTGTATTTACAGAAGCGGGTGCAGTTGCAACTAGCAATCTCGATACCGTTTTGGGTCGGAGGCGCCAGCGCAATGAACTCGAATCGTTTCGGGGACGGAGAAAATCAATATCGTGCTTATCCTTCAGTAACTCTGGAGCGCTAAAGCGAGTATGTCGTACTCCCAGGAAATAATACACGCGAAATGCGCGTATGCAAACGCGAGATCTCGGGAGTGTCCTTCCTTAATTTAGAACCGGTTTGATTAGACAATTAGATTATTTATCTAACGGAATTAATTACGGATTTCGATACTAAATTTAATTATATACAATTAATCAAGGGATCAAAATACTTGATACTAAAACTACTCTAAAATGAATTTAATAGTTCTAAGGTAAATCGTAATATACACCAGGTCGTAGTTATATTAACTATCGGTAAATATTGGATAATTTACGTACTATCTAATTTATTTACAAACGATCTCACTCTAGGTGTTTCGCGATGGTTATATTGACTACGAATTTATGCAACAGGTTTCGGGTGTACTCTCCTGCGATCAAAGGCACTGTGTGTGGTTTTATTGTGTTTGTCTGTATGTATTGTATGTATGTTTTCGAGCGGGGTCTCAGTAATACCCAGAAGACTTAGGCGATGGCCTGTCTTAACCGGATGGACTAAGAGAAAGGTCGTAGGTCTTTACAGCCCTGTAACTACCCTTCACTCTCAAGCGTTTGCGAGTGACGTCGGGGGTTACCCCTGCGTGGCACTCTTGGCGTTAGTGTAAGGTTATAACTCCTGGAGACTCAGCCCGGCGTTATTTACGTGTGACAGTGTGTTACTAGGTATGGTTGGATTGTATAATTTACCAACTTACGTGTCTTTTGATTGCAGTACAAACGTTAGGTTGCCCGGCGTGACGTGTGCGCGTTATCATACGGTCGCGATTGACTCCTCGGTCGCAATCAACAGGTCGGTGCTTACACGAAGCAAACGGTGCGGCGGCGGCTGGATATCGGCTTGACTTGAATCTACTTCGATTCATCATCCATTCTCTTACGGTTATTAGCAGGTCGGTGCTTACACGAAGCAATCGGTACGGTGGCGGCGGCTGGATATCGGCTTGACTTGAATCTACTTCGATTCATCATCCTTTTCTTCACGCGCGTCGCGGGTTTATGAAGGTGCATCTGTGGGCGGATTCGCGGCTACCGTGCGGGGGATGCCATTATTTGATTGGTTGAAATCGTTCTGACGTGCAAAAACTTACTGGTTTTTAGAAATACACGTGAGCGGTGATTAATAAATTATTCGTTGTGCAATATCGCGTAAACTTTTGAAATTTTAGATATAGGATGGTCCGCGAATAATTTATTCTAAATAGCATACGTAAAGGACGCTGGTTCTTTACAACATTTACTTTTGTATAATTATATAGTCTCCAAAATATTCTTTGTATAGTTCATTAATATAGAAAAGTTACTCTGCAGTGCCCATTGTACTCATATGGGTACATACATAGGGTGGGTGTCTACTGCGTGGACGAAGGATTGCTACTTAACTATTAGAGATATCAAAACCAATTTTGGTGTGGTAATACACGATCATTCGACCTACATTCTAAAAATATTTAGGTATATACAGCGTGATTG
The DNA here is from genome assembly GCA_036346205.1 of Vesta saturnalis. Lineage (NCBI taxonomy): Eukaryota > Metazoa > Arthropoda > Insecta > Coleoptera > Lampyridae > Vesta > Vesta saturnalis. The sequence goes on along the minus strand of JARFJB010000014.1, from coordinate 4,126,501 downwards.
ACAAAAATATGCCAACCCAAACCTGCTTTTTTTAATGAAACACTCTGCATATTTTTGCATTTTTGGATTCACTGTTACATTTAGAATAAAAGTATAGAAATTTGTATGTGTATCACTAACCGTTCTACAGTTATCGTCACTTGAGTACCAAAATAGAGTTAACTTTGGAACCACGATCCGAGGCGTTGTCAATACGATTTTGTAAATCTGTTTATACCACCGGCTATTAATAATAGTCTACTAACAAACAAACTGAAAAATTTTTCGAAAACATGTAAAACTATACAGAATGATTAACTTACGCGAAATGTAATTTTTCTCAATTTTTTCAAATACAACACCCTGTATATTCTTTCACATTTCGATTCCCCGTGAAAAGTAGAAACTAATTGTTAATAATTATTGTGAGTTTTTGTTATGAACAAATAAGTTCAAAGGTAAATATGTAATTAAAAATTATTATTAATTTTATTAAATACATAAATAAAAAGTTTATCTCTAGCAAAGTACAGGTAGTAGGTTCGAATTCTACTCGAGGTAAACTTTTTATTTATGTATTTAATAAAATTAATAATTTTAATTGTTAATAAGTTTCATAGCCATAAGACGGGCCCTTCTTGAGATATTGACGCTTGTACGTAAAAATATTCTAAAATACAAATTTACTATGACAATAGAATTCAACAAAACAAATCAGGTAGGCTAGCCGCTCGTAGTAAAGAGGAACAATTGCATCTAGTGTTTTGATGTTTGTATAATCATTAAAAGATCGTTGCATTAGTTTGTGTGTTTTTGGATTGTTGTTTTGTCAATTTTTATATAAAATGAAATTTTCCAAAGAAGAAATGGTCGATATGACCTTTATTTACGGCGAAGCTCAAAAAATGCTTTGCTGGCTACCCGTTTGTACTGTGAACGATACCCAGAGAGAAGACCGCCGCGAAAAAATCGTTTATGAATGTAGCTGAGAGATTTATAAATCCTGGAAGTGTTATCCCAAGCGCGCAAAAACAAGCCCAAATGAAGAAATTGAGTTTCAAGTTATGGCATCTCTTATAGAAAATCCACAAATTAGTACTAGAGAGCTAAGTACACACCTTGACCTAAATAGAAATGCAGCTCGCAGCTTTATCAAAAAAACAAATTGCATCCTTATCATATCGAGCAACATCAAGCTTTAAGTGAAATAGATTTTCAAAATCGTACATCTTTCTGCCAATGGGTAACTACTAAAGTCAATAAAACAATTTTTTAATACATTCTATTTACGAATGAGTTGCAAATTTTACCAATAATGGAAAATATCAGTATAACTAATCGTCACTGTTCAGATAACAATTCACACATCTTAAGAGTTGTTGATCACCAGCACGATGGTCAGAAATTATCTATAATCGAATGTAAATGGTTGGCTTTTCCGGATGATGCCTTTGGGAAAGATATTTTTGGAAAATGATTTGACCAGCCCTTTAAACTGGTAGATAATATTCATATGATGTGGTTTCAACTGGATGGCGCCCCTCCACACTATGCAATCAACGTTAGGCAATATCTCGATAGAAATTATCCTATGAGGTGGTGTGCAAAACTGGCCCGGCAGATCACCGGATATTACGCCCTTGATTTCTTCCTTTAGGGCTACGTTCCCTTCGACACTATGCCCATTCTTAACTTGTGCCGCAATCTTAAGTTTATCTATCAACAGCTGCTCTGTCGCTTCCTCGATGTTCTTTTTCTGAAGGGCCTTTAAAACTGTTTTACTTAAGCAGTTTTACTCCTGTTTATCATTTTCAACCTTCTGACATTAAGTTAAGAACAACAATATTAAATCTACAGAATTCTAACCAATTTTTACACGAATTTTGAAGAACATTGAAAGCGTTCTTATGGAAAAAATTAGTTCTGTTAATGGTTTTGTAGATAATGCTGAATGAAATTTTGGAACATAAAATGACTTTCTGCTTTCCTTGCACTGAACATCACAACAATATTATGATCCAAACGATTCACTTCAACATTTTTATGTGAATATAACAATTTCATAAGCGAGAAGAAAAATGTTACCAAAAGAAGTCAGTTGAGAAACAAAAATAGTCGAAATTGCAACTGCATTGAATTATTAACATTTTTATTAATCACATTTTTTATATTTAAGTATATCATCCAGAGATGTCTCTAACTATTATCTTTGCATTTATTTGATTAATATAAATATACATTTCAAATGATATTATAGTTATAACTACAATACTAGTCACTCGTGTACGCAGAGGCACAGCCGCTACGAGACAATCTGGAACATCGTTTGTTATCTCTGTCGCATACTTTATATTACTGGCGCACAGACTGATTTGAGCAGTTTGCTTCATCACCTTGCATTGTTATACAAACAAATGCTGTCAAGTGGTGGGAGGGGCATCGACATAGGTTCGCGTTTCTTACCCGAGCAACATTGTCTAGCATTGTAACCGTTTTTTCGCTTTTCATGTTTAACATCTATGATACCATCGTTTTCAAACTGCTTAACCCACACACTGTCTTACAAGTAAGAGCCGCGCCGTTCCTCAGCAAATTATAATGAATGCAAAACAACTTTGTGTTTGCAGGATACACCTTTCAACATTAATTTGGAATTTTCGGTCAAAAATGGATGTTTTTATCACTAATTTAGTAGGTATACATACATAATTGTGAAAAAGCATTTTCAGTGCCGTAACAAGGATACTGTTTTCCAGTAGGGCAAAAATAAGAAAATGTATATATATATATATATATATATATATATATATATATATATATATATATATATATATATACAGGGTGAATCTTATCTAATCCGCCAAAATTAAAGGAGTACTAGAACACGTCATGTTAAGCAAAAAGTTTATATGTACATGAGTCCGGAAATGCTTCGTTTCGAGATACAGGGTGGCAAAGTTGAAAAAAAAAATCGCGTTTTCTTCAATATCTTTCGACTGTTTCGAAATAATTTCATGAAATTTAGTATACAACGGCTTTTTGGGATGACAAATTCAAATTTGTGGTCCATTTAGTTATGGTTTCTAGAGGGCGCCAGCCGCAACCATTTTGACCCCTTTAAATCGTTGCAACTTTTTTGTGCTACACTGTATGCCATTTTGAACTATAAAAATCGATTCTCCTATCTTTTCTGCTAAAAAAAGGTATATCTTAGTGAAGTCGCTAGGAGCAGCCCTTTCCGAGAAAAACGCATTTAAGACTCACAATGTTTATTTATTTAAAACTAACTTTTGTAAGGAGCACTAAAATATCCAACATTAAAAAAAGAAAAAGAAAAGAAATTAATATTAAAAAAAAACCCGTATACGAAATTTCATGAAATTATTTCGAAACAGTCGAAAGATATTGAAGAAAACGCGATTTCTTTTTTCAACTTTGACATCCTGTATCTCGGAAACGAAGCATTTCCGGACCCATGTACATATGAACTTTTTGCTTAGAATGATGAGTTCTAGTACTCCTTGAATTTTGGCGGATTAGATAAGATTCACCTGATATATATATATATATATATATATATATATATATATATATATATATAAAATATGGTATCGGATGCGGTCTAGTTAAAAATGAAAATGACTCTTTATTTAATTCAAGCTTTGAAATCATTTATTTCTTCATCAGGAATCTGTGTAAGATGAACATAATGAGAATTAAACTGTTAACATCATAAAGACTACTTACTAAATGCGAAATTATAAATTAACTAACATTATTGTACAGAACAGTTGATTACAATTTAAAAACACTACTTAAAAAGAAGACAGTTATTGAAGTCTTTCAAAATTATAAAAATTGACATGTATACCTACTGTTATAAACTAAAATTCTTAAAAGATATGATTTATGAAAATTGTTGTACTGAATCAATTCAAATTAGTACTCAGAATATATGAATAGATGTTGCTGAGATTATCTAGATCAGTTTTGTAATTTAAAGTATCTTGAGTACTGAAAATGTGAGTCATTTCAAGGAAAAGTCCGCTTCTATAATTAATTTCTGTGTCTAAAATTTTTACGTTAGGAAAATTTGGAATGTGATTGGTGTTTTTACTATGTTTTGCTAAAGCACAAGAATTTTTCCTATTTTACAGTCACTTCTATGCTGAGTAAGTCTTGTTTTAAGCCATTGTGATGTTTGTCCAATATATACTTTATTGCATTCGTTACAAGGAATGGAATATACAACATTAGATTTACTAAGAATTGGAGTTCTGTCTTTAATTTTGAAAAGTTGTTTGATAGGTTTAATGTTATATTTCGCTATACGTATTTGTTCGTTGTTTAAGATATTACATAAGATTGGTGTTAAGTTTTGTATGTAAGGATTCTTTTGTTAATCATGTTTGTTTGTGTCAAGTATGCATTTTGAAAATTAATTTGAGAATTGAATGGTGTGCTGTATAATAAATCTTTAATAATGTTTTTGGATAACCATTGTTACTAAAATCAAAATAACTTATCTAGATTCTTTTTTATTATATATATATATATATATATATATATATATATATATATATATATATATATATATATACTTTGTATCTAGGCAATACGTTTTTTCAAATTTATTTTTTAAGGGGGGTTATGCATATCAGTAGTGGCCACATTTTAAAATTACTTTCGTCCATACTGGGTGTTCCAGAAATGCGTGGCTTATCAAACTTGTTTTTTTAATGGAACACCCTGTATTTTCTTCCAATTTTGGATAGTACTGTAAAAATAAGGCGCACTTTAATAAATGATCCTATAGGTAAATATTACAGTGTTCGAGATATTTTAAATTTTATGAAAATAATAAGTTTTCGAAAAAAAATCATACTGACCGAATCAATTAAATTAGAATGACAAAATTCTAGTTGTAAATATTAAAGTTGTTACCCTTTGAATCGCTATAGCAAATGATTCTTAATTCCTTACAGGGTGTTCAAAATTTTCATTTGTAAAATAATTACATTCAAATCACATTATCTTGGTAATTTTAAATGTAACACCCTGTATTTTAGTGGGTGGGTGTGCGTGTGTGTGTCAGTATCTGTGCATGTGTCTGACTGTGTATCTCTCTGTGTGTCTGTCTCCCTCTCTGTGTATGTGTGTGTGTGTGTGTGTGGTGTGTGTGTGTGTGTGGTGCGAGCGTGCGTGCGTGCACGTGTGCGTGTGTGTCTGGAATCAGTTTCTTTTCCTCTATCTCCTTCTGTAGTCTTTCTTCTAGTACCGGTGCGTATATTTTATATGCCGTGATTAATAATGTCACTCCCCCTATAATTTTCCACTTCTTTTCTGTCCCCTTTTTTGTATACCGGGCATATACCTTTTCCCCTCCGTATACCCATTCCTCCTTGTATCCCGTCTTCTCCCGCCGCTACTCTCTCGCCTACCCTAAATTCCTTTTTCCCCTACTTCTTCGTTCATTATAACGTAATCGATTATTGATTCTCCCCTCCCCCAATTCTCTTTCTTCTCTATTCCCATTCATTATTTTCCCTGCCTTTTCCCCGTTCCTTTTATTTCCTGTCTTCCTCGCGTTAAAATCTCCTATTATTATCATGCCCTGCTCCCTTTCTTTTATCATCTCTTCAAATATATATAATATATATATATATATATATATATATATATATATATATATATATATATATATATATATATAGTGTATAGTGTCGAAGGAACGTACTAAAGGAAGAAATCAAGCGTAATATCCGGTGATCTGCATTTTGCACACCACTATAGGATAATTTATCGAGATATTGCCTAACGTTGATTGCAGTGTGGACGCCATCCAGTTGAAACCACATCATATGAATATTATCTAATTATCAAATCACATTATCTTGGTAATTTTAAATGTAACACCCTGTATTTTAGTGGGTGGGTAGTGTGCGTGTGTGTCAGTATCTGTGCATGTGTCTGACTGTGTATCTCTCTGTGTGTCTGTCTCCCTCTTGTGTATGTGTGTGTTGTGTGTGTGCGTGCGTAGTGCACGTGTGCGTGTTGTCTGAATCAGTTTCTTTCCTCTATCTCCTTCTGTAGTCTTTCTTCTAGTACCGGTGCGTATATTTTATATGCCGTGATTAATAATGATCTATAATTTTCCACTTCTTTTCTGTCTTTTTTGTATACCGGGCATATACCTTTTCCTCCGTATACCCATTCCTCCCTTGATCCCGTCTTCTCGCTACTCTCTCGCTACCCTAAATTCCTTTTCCTACTTTCGTTCATTATAACGTAATCGATTATTGATTCTCCTCCCCAATTCTCTTTTCTCTATTCCCATTCATTATTTTCCTGCCTTTTCCCGTTCCTTTTATTTCCTGTCTTCCTACGTTAAAATCTCATATTATTATCATGCCCTGCTCTTTCTTTTATCATTCTATAAATATATATATATATATATATATATATATATATATATATATATATATATATATATATATATATATATATATATATATATATATATATATATATATATATATATATATATATATATATATATATATATATATATTATATATATATATACATATATATATATATATAAATATAATATAATTAAAATTTTATATTACCAAGTTTTTATGATTAATAAATTATAAAATATAGTATACAAATATGTTTTTAGACAAAAACTGTGTCACAGATAAACATTCAAACACACTGAACACTGCATAACTTATAAACATTTGAAAAAGAATTTCTAATGAAAACAATATGATGCGTAATTTGAAGTACGCTATGATATCTATTATTATATACTTTTATTTAGTAAAAAATATGATAGCTGTTTATTTTTTATATTCAAGATTTATTATATTTTTGCAATTCCGTAATGCTGCCTACATCTCTTATTTAATAGATAAACAAAATCGTGAATACGTACCCGTGCCGAGAACGAGCTTATAAAGTTTTGTTTACAACGTAATATGTTCGCTCATGTGAAACACAGGCATATTCAAAATTTGCTGAAAAGGACCGCTAGAGTCAGACTCGGGTTAGTGCATTAAGTGGTTAAAGGTACAAACGAGTACAACATGTTGGGCTATTGATCACCTTATTGTTGCACATTAGACGAATGGCATGACCAGTAGTTGACAACTGTAGAACTGTAGCTGTGACTACAATCTAATTTCTAAAATGGGTTATGAGCCGGTTGTGTTTCTTGAAAACATCGGAATCCTAAAAGCGTCACAAAGATCATACATTATATATATTTTTATATATATTACAAACAATTAGACACGTAACTTTTAAACTAATTTAATCTATACAAATGTTTTTAATTATATAAACAAAAGTACTACAATTTTTACAAATATCAATCATCCTTGAAGTTACTTTTATAAAATTTATAACTTAAACAAGCATATTTTTGTTTTGAGAATCATATCTAAAATTTACGTTTATATATTAGGTACATCTTTTTATAGTCATAATATCTTCATGACCGCCTCTTAAGTCTTAACGATTTCCTCATTCTCTTATGGTTGTCGCTGAAAACATAATTTTTAATAAATTGCTACATTCATTTGTACATACTCTGAATCTGATGAGGTTTCAACTGTTACAAGCTTTCTTACACTACTCCTCGTCTGCATGGAAGAATTACTTGAGCTTCTATACAATGTAGGAGTTTGTATCAATATGTCATCTTCCTGTAACAATCTTATCTATACACATAAAACAATCACAAATTACAATTTTTTCAAAAAAATTATTTCAAGATTACCTCTGGAGAATTATCCTCTATTATAGTGTTTAAAATTGTGTCATCACTATCATTTAATGCTTTTTGGAAAATGCTTGATTTCGTTCTACGCTTCTTTCGTTTAACACTGACACTTTCATTTCTGCAAAGAATTACCTTAAGACTGTGCCCATTTTTCACACAATCTACTTCTTCCTTACTTTTACCTATAACAATCGTTTTAATACACTTTAATCAAAGCCCCAATCAATTAATCACCCGCAACATTTTCCTGTTCTGAAGATAATCTTGACTGGACGCTCAAAACTGGTTTTGTTACCCTTTCCTCAACTTGTAAAGAATTTTGTAATTAATTTATCTGAATTTTGATTTATTAATATTTTATCAGGATCTGTTGTTTTTAATAAACAATTTTGTTTTGATAGATTAACGAGTAAGTTGCTGTGAATAATAATTTTGGGATTATCTACATTTAATGTGTTTAAACTTCCTTCTCCGTTAACATTACGTTTGGTAGTTAATGATTTGGAAAGTCCTGAAAATCGTAATGATCTTTTCGCATTTCGATAAGTTGTTTCAGATGGTACATCGGGATTTTCAGTGACTGAATGGGAATTTATAGTATTTTCTACTTGTAAAGCTGGTTCAATTGAAGTTCTTGCAACAGCTTCTACGATGTCTTGAACATCTTCCTCTATTACTTCATTCATATTTGCAAGTTTTTCTTTCAGCCTATGCACAAATTTTTGAAGATTTCGTTTTGGGCCTTTATCAATTATATCCTAAAAATTGTTGTTAGAGTATACCAGATGTATGGTTAAACCTGTCAACTGTATTTATCTCGGGAAATATCAGTGTTTTTTGCTTCAACAAAAGTAAGGTTGAAAAGTTTATTGAAAATTAGTTAGAGTGCTTAAAATGGCCGCAAAATGGCGCAATGAGGTAACTAATTAAGAAAAAGTGATTTTCTGATTTCTGAAATAACCACAATGATGTAGGTTTAAAATACCGCAAACATGATCCTCGAATAAATTAGAAATGCTTTTATTTGAAACTTTTTCTTCTCGTTACCATAACAACAGAGTGGCACAACATTGAAGAATGTCAGAGAAAACACCAAACAATTTTCACTTGGTCCAACCGATTTGAATGAATTTGATCTGGATCAAATGTGTTTGTGTGCCTCTATAAAGTGACAGTTACAAATTTTATTTTAGTTTCATTTTTTTGAAGAAAGGTAGCATTGTATTACAACCTCACAAGCTTTTAAATTTTTCTCTGATATTTTAAACGGAAGCATAAAACCTTAGTGAGCCACTTTGGAAGTGTATTCATTAATAAATGAAAACTAGAGGTTTCTAGCTCTTTTCATTCTGAAGTTATAGCAATAAACGCAAAAATATCAAACATTCCGTCAAAATACCCCTGAAAATGAATTATGATATCCGTCATGTTACTGTCATCTGCTTGCTGCTGTTTTAATCTTGAGCTTTAATTATTATAAGTTTTTGTTATGAACGAATAAGTTCAAAGGAAAATAATAAATACAAAGTTTGCATCAATTGGGGCTTGAACCTTGATGGCGCACTTGGTTAGCGCGGCACTCTAGCAAAGTACAGGTCGTAGGTACAAATCCTACTCGAGATGAACTTTTTATTTAAGCTTTAATTATTTAAAAATGTCATACTTATAGGTGGCGTACCGCGACAATTTTATTATTGTAATAAACGTTTGTCAAATCGCCATTGTTACAGCAATAGAAAAGATAAATAGTCGATTTCTAATATCTTGATAGTACGTCGTATTTGTTTTCAGAATATTCTATTTTATGTTTTATATAAGAAATGTGGGAATGTATGTCATTGATATTTGAGTAAAGGTTGAACGGAAAAAGGAAACATATATTACAGTAGAGAAACATGTGTTCTGCCGAAACTTCTATACGCGCGCTCTTGATGTAAAAATATCACTGATTTAATAATTAATTACGGCGGAACATAGCGCAAATCCAAAAGGATCTTTGTTTGGTACAACGAAACTCGAGACCTAAATGTAGGGCTTGTTACGGAAGAATGCCTATTTTTAAAATTAAGATTTTGTTCAATAATTAACATGAAACTGTTCCAACGTAAATTAATGTTTCTTGTTATTTTTTTATTACTTTTGCAAGACGGGGTTGATCCTCGTGAGTAGACATAGTTAGTATTGAAATTGGAGGGGAAGACAGTTGCGTTTGAAGGTTTGATTGAGTCGGATCGCTTTGATTTGTTTTCATTAGAAACCCTCATTGTAAACCGTTCCGTCTACAAATATTTTTTCGTGCACATTTGAGAAAACTAGAAACGCTAATTCGTTCTTTTCTTTTAGTGTACGTTTTAATGTAATTTTTTCAATAATTAATCTATAATTAATCGCCGTTACACCGAGTTTTAAACCACGTATCTTAACTCGTCGTGTTGGTGGTAAAGTGTTTAACTAAAAGGAATATATGTGTAAGTAGGTATTTTTAATGTAATTTAAACTAGCAGCAACCAATTCTTTAAAGTATTAAAAATCGAGCATTGCCTTGCAAAGGTATCTCATTCGTACGCGGGCTCATTAAGATGAAATCTGCTAAAATAAAAGACAGTACAGGGCTCCCTCACTCTTGTATTTACGTGAATTAGAATTGTTGATTATATTTATACTTGTGTAGAGGTGGGCGTGGACGAACGGGTACAGGATAAAGCTTAGTTATAATTGTAAATAGGCAATTATCGAGTGTTTACATACTCCCGGGTCCAGATGACCATTAAACACCTCGAATTTTATTTTTGGTTTTATAGTTGTATAAATGAATGTGTAACCAGAGAAAGGGACCCTGTATTTTTTTAACGCATTCAAACTTATATCAAACAAGAGAAACAACGCCATTAAAAAAGTTGTTGCCTAACCAAATTTTATCGAATTTACAACGTTTATTTGTACACAACATGCCTGAGGCGATAAACTATTCATTTACAAAAAGGACAACTACCTGCAAGTTTAGAAATTTAAACAAAGATATCTCAACGTTGCCGAATGTTTGTCACAAAACTTTCTGAATGCAAAGATGTTCCCACGAAATAATCTCTTGTTTCGTTTTTTTATTATTACTTGCATTAACGGGGGTTGATTTTCGGGAGTAAATATAGTTAGTTTGAAATCGGAGGGAAAGGCAGTTGCTGTTGAAATTTTGATTGAGCCGGATTGCTTTTATTGTTTTAATTATAAACTCCCTTTGTAAGCCGTTCGGACTATAAATATTTTGTCGTGTACCTTTTAGCAAAACTAAAACGCTAATTCGTTCTTTTCTTTAAGTGTATATCTTAATGTACATTTTTCCACTAATCTATAATTAACCGCCGCGGCGCCGACTTTTAAACCGCGTATCTTAACTCGTCGTATTGGTGGGAAAGTGTAAGTAGGTAGTTTTATATAAATGAAAGCTCGCAGCACATAATTCTACAAGCGTATATAACGGATTAAAAATCAAACATTGCCTTGCAGAGGTATCTCATTCGCACGCGGGATCATTAAGCTGAAATCTGCTAAAATAAAAGACAGTACAGGGCTTCCTCACTCTTGTATTTGAGTGAATTAGCATTGTTTGTTGTTTATATTTCTATTTGTGTAGAGGTGGGCCTGGCGAACGGGTACAGGATAGACCTAGGTTATAATTTTAATAGGCAATTGCCCAGTGTTTACACACTCCAGATGACCATTAAACACCTCAAATTTTATTTTTATTGTTGTTTAGATAAATGGGTTACCTGAGAAAGGGGCGCTGAGTTTTTTTTTGTGTCAGTTTGTTTAAGTAGAATAGTTTGCCTGCGAACGGATTTCTCTTTATATGTAATTTATTGTAACTGTACGTATGTATTTTGTACTTTATTAGTCACTAAGCAATAGTGTACGTGTATATTCCTTGTTCATTTTCTTTTATCCTCGCTTTTACCTTATTATCACCTGTGCAATTTTACTGTTGTATTTTATATGTACCGTAATTTCCATTGTTTTATTTGCTTATTTTCTTAAAGACCGACATGATTGGTTTTAGGGGGCCACATGTTTGGTATTACGATTTTTATTCTGATTTATTGATGACACAATTGTGGGTGTGACTACATGTTTTTTTTGTATTGTGTTTATGTGTAGGTAAACTGCTCGTTATTTATTTTATAACTTTGTACACACTTTAACGAGATTTAATGGTGTTTTGTTATATATTTAACCTTTTCATTGTTGTTTTTTTGTGTTATTTGATTTATTAATGTACTTGTGCAATTACTTATTTATGAATAAAGTGAGTTTTATTGGTGGTTCTATCCTACAATAGTACATTAACGGGTTGAACCTTCATTGCGCAAAGCTCGTTAATTTTAAATTATTATAAGTTTTTGTTACGAACGAATAAGTTCAAAAGTAAATATGTAATTAAAAATTATTATTAATTTTATTTAATACATAAAAAAGATTTTGCTTGAGATTGTTAGCCGTAATGATGACATCACTGTGTCTTTGAAATCAATCAACTTGAAAGATGCAGTATTCATAGTTGCAGCAGCCTGGGATACTGGACTCAGCTGAAGGGCAGAATTCTTTTGATCCAGAAAATTTAATGCCATTAGCAGACCTGAGTCAGCAGTAAAGCAGGCTCAAGACACTGAGCTTCAACGAGTTGACATTCAAGATTGGTATGACGAAAATATCGATTTTTAAGAGACAATAACTGATGATGAAATTATAGCAGAGCTAGATTAATCAAACCAAGAGGAAGCTGAAGACTCATTCAAGGTGTTACCGAAGACAACTGTAAAAACTGAAATGCACTCTCTGACATCGAAACCTGTATCAAATGGGGAGAAGAAAACTCCGCAGCAACCAGCACTTTAACTGCATTACGAAACTTGAAGAGTGATGTACTTGTAAAAATGTATAAAGGGAAGAAACAATCTACAATAGATAAGTTTTTTCATTTACAGTAAAATTAAAACATGTGAGAACAGTACATACATATTATTTTACTTAAGTTTAAAAGAATAGTTTTTCAATAAATGTACCCTACTTTATATTAAATTCTATAGCCTAATCAAATTGTGTGTTTTTAAATGCCAGACTCTGATATTTTGGATTACTTCCAATAGTCGGACACTTCCAGTAATTGGACAACTTAATGGTCTAAGACATGTCCGATTAGCGAGCGGTTATACATGACACTTCTCTTGAAACACATAAAATTTTGTTAGTAAAAGCCATATGTGATAATTTTTTAAATACACGTATTTGATTTATTTGTAAAAACTTGATTGGACAAGATTATATACGAAACATGTTCACCAAATTAATTTTGTATAAAGGACAATAAATTTTTACAAATTCCTTTTGAAATTACCCGCAACTGGTAAAACGGAAACTACCAGTCACCATATGCATTACCCATCTTGGTCCACTGTTAGCCAGCAAAGGGTCCAGTTTTGGTTTTTTATTCAAAGATGGTCACCACAACAATGACCTTCTGAAGGCATTTGATTGTGTACATTATCGTGCCATGCTTATTCAAAAATTAGGAAAATATAATTTCAGTAATTCTAGCTGCAATTTGATTAGATGTTACTTACATTAACAGACAACAATATGTAGTTGTCAACAGTGTATCATCAGATTATATCAACGCACCTAGAGGAGTGCCACACGGTTTTGTTTTGGATCCAACATTATTTCTTCTCTTCGTGAATGATTTTATAATTACACTAAATAATACTGACTGATTTATTTGCAGATGATACCACTCTACTTACAAAAAGTAGATTTGAATCAATCGCAATGCCAATAAATACTACATCATGTGCGTTTCAATGGTTTGCTGACAATAGATTATGACTAAATTATAATAAAACTTTAGAAATGATATTTACACATCGTGATATAAGGGAATATAATAAATTTAGAAAACGTAAAATTTATGGGTGTATTTTTAGACCCAAAACCTACTTTGTGTCATCATATTGAAAATACCAAGCGTAAATCAAATACTGTAACTTTTGAACGGGTCGTTAGATTTTGTTCAAGTTTTGATGGATTATATTAGAGCCAGTTTGGGATTTTTTTACATAAGAAAACAATATGACCGACTTTCGGTTTCACCGGAAATGACACAAAAGCTAAAAATTTAAATGGAACAACCTGTATATTTTTACACATTTTGATCCTACGGCTTCAAATACCTACAGTTCATCTGCCAAATGTCAACTCAAACGCCACTTTACATTGACAGAGTCGGCTTCAGGAGCATGTTGTTATTAAAAATTAGAAAATTACTTGAAAGAGCTATTTAACATACAGGGTGGCCCATGTATGTTTCTATTGGGAACAGTGAGTTTTAGTTAAAAAACCGTAATGCTTAAATTTGATGTCAACAAACTTCACAAAAGTTAATTATTAGGAAAAATAATATTGTAGGGGTAATTGTACGTCAATTACCTATAATTTAGATGACGTCATGATTTAAAATTAAAAAAATATTTAAAAAAATAAAATTAAAATGACGCCTGAGTTGCCATTTGACAGATGAAGTGTGTGTATTTGAAGCCATAAAATCCAAATATATAAAATTACACTTAAATTTTCAGTTTTTGGGTCATTTCGAGTGAAACCGGAAGTCGGCCATATTGTTTTTTTAATGTAAAAAATCCCAGACTGGTACTAACATAACCCACCAAAATTTGAACAAAATCTAACGACCCGTTATTTTATTTTTTATTTACACCCAGAACACTGCCCCTGGCTACTAGAAAACATCCATTTCGCAGTACCTAGACTTTCCTCAAGAAATCCATCAACTATTTCTCTGCCCATGTGTAGAACCCACATATTAAGGAAAGCACCAATTTATAATGTGTTCAATTTTTAACATATCTGCTTACGTCGACATGTTTTAACATTGATTTAAAGCATTTGATCCAGTTAGTTTACTGAATTATTAATTAACCTTTGCACCACCATTACATCACATTTGTAAATCAGATAATCGGCCTATTGAACTTTAATGTAATTTGTTTACTTACTGATCGTCTATTACTTGTTATTGATATCTATATTTATACCTGTTACATCACCCGCAACTTAATACATGAATGTAATTTTGCCCTGTATTAGGTTCCTGTTTGGACAATAAATTCTACCATTATTATTATTATTAAATTACGAACATTAACCATAACATATATATGTAATACACTCATATTATCGGAACGTAACTTGTCATTTAGCCACTCATCATTTTTAAGGGGTATTCTGACAGGATGTCTGATTTTTTGCGTTTATTGTTATAACTTCAGAAGGTGTAATGCGTCCATTTAAAATATCGGAGAAAAATTAAAACGTTTGTGTGGCTGTAATACAACGACACCTATCTTTAATCAAAATTAAACTAAAATAAAATTTGTAGCTGTCACTTTATAGAGACACACAAACACTTTCAATTCAGATCAAATTTGAAATTGGTTTAGGCAAATGACAGTTGTTGTGCAGTCTTCTTCAATGTTGTCCGACCATGTTGTTATAGCATTCCACCATCTTGCGAAACGCTTGAAAATATTTTCAATAAAATTTTTTGAAGTTTACTTTTGTTGAAGGAAAAAAAATTCACAACTTTAACATTGACGGTTGCCAAGATAAATCCAATTAATAGGCTTAACCATAAGCAAATAATGACTTACTTCGATAATTAGCTCTGCTTGATTAATTAGCTCTTTAGCAACGACGACATCGTCTAAGATGGGGTCTAAAGCCAGTAACATCTTAATGTAGAGGGGAACGCACTTATCCTCTGGTTTGGGAGCTATTTTATGACATAAAGCGAACACGAGGTTATTGTGTATAGGATTGAAACCCTGAAATGCACACAATTGGAATTGATTTTTGAAAAGATTGATATTACCGAAGGTTTTTTAATATTAGTGATTGCTGCTAAAAAACCCAGTGCACTATCGATATCGACATCAGCAAGAGGACTTGTCCGAGGAGCATTCCCTAAACTCGTCAAAGTTGGAATAATGGCTTTCTCTAATATCTCCTCACTATCTTTTACATGTTGTGCAAAAAAGACAAGTGCGTAACTTATTAATTGTTGTAATCTTTGATCGTGCTTTTCTAAAATAATCATTGTCAATGCATAAACAAGCAGCAATTAGAAAATAACCTGACAAAGGATTTAACCATTTCAACAGCATACGTGATATTAAACTTGATGAAATGGCAATCCTTGATTTGATCATCTCACATAAAGCTAAACCTGACTGCTCCCTTAACTCTTGACTCTTAAAAAATAATTTTATACAACTACAAAACCATGTTACTATTAACCGACCTCATCATCAAGCATATCTAGTAAAATTTCAACTAAATTTTCACAATTTGTTATTTCGACATCGAAGGAATCAATATCGTCCAGTACCGTATTTGAGTACAACCGCCTTGTTCCATTCAAACGACGTTTACTTGCAGTTTGAGACAACACAGTATTATCACTATTAATAACACTGGAAAAAATATCAATCCCAAACATAACAAGAATATCGGCAAATGCGGCAATTGATATTAATAATGAGGGCTTATCATATTGCGGAATCAATCGATATGCTACTATCTAAAAATCGTAATTAATATAACAAAGAGAATGCAGATCTGTACACAAACCGGTGAACAAATCAGTTTTAAATTGTCTTGCGCTAACTGTTTATCTAACAAACAGTAAAGTGCGATGCATTTAAATGCTCTAGAGAACACATCCATATTAGAGTGTGATAAAAATGGAGTGATAAATTCATCTTTACAACTTCGTAATGAAGCTGTTAAAGAAGTCAGGCTCGGGTTCGATAATAAACCAATTAAAATATTCAAGCATTTACATAACGTTTCTTCATCATTTTGTGCAGTACGTATGGTTTTCGTAGGATGTGCAACACTTAATAGTTCCTCCACTTTCTGTTCTAATTCGACAAGTTGCTTTTTAATTTTAGATGCAGTCATGTAATCAGTGTTTGAGACAGCTTCATCACGTTCATCCCTTAATATATTCATTTTCACTTTTAATTCTGCTAACTACAATAATAAAATAATTATTCTCAAATTTTAATCAATCATTTATAATTTACTTTAAAATTACTTTGGCGAACACATTCTTCCGAAGGCCCTTCTTCAATTAACGGTTCGTGAATATCGGAAATAATATGACAAATTTCGATAGTAAGACTATCCATAACAGGATTTATTTTTTCCATAATAAAAATCATTTCCGTTATAACGTGACTATTAAATTTTCCATTCGTTAACATATACACAAGCAATTTTTGTATAGCTTGACGTCCGACCTACAAAAGTTCAAATTTCAAATAATTTAATTACTAAATTTATATTCTGTAACCATATTTCATGGAATTCCATATTTAATAGCACTAATATTTTAAATATAATACAATTCCACAATTTATTTCATATAATTATTTACTTCTCTACATGTTTCAATACAACATGTATCATTATCGAGAGAAAATATTTAAATAAAATAATAATTAGTTATGGTAACATATTAAAATACTTATCTTTTTTGGGGTTTTTTAATGGTGTATTTGTATATTAATGTAATACAATCTAAACGTTTTGATAACACTTACACTTACTTACTTCGTCAGTAGTAATATCTATTAAAGTCTATTGACGAAAAAAACCGTAAGTGTTATTGAAACATTTTGATTGTATGATTTAAAATCCACCATTAAAAAAACCCAAAAAAGATAAGTATCTTATTATGTGTAATAATTGTGAAAGTTTACATTTTCATATTTCAGTTATGGTAACAAGTGATTAAAGTAAAATAGCAAACTTCATGTAAAATATATAGTTCTGTATCTAAAATGTTTGTTATAGGTGAGTCTATAAGATCAACCTGTTCGTTCCTTAAAGGTACAGTAAAACTTCTATAGTTCAGACACTCGTTAAAACGGACACTCTAATAATGCGGGTCACCCTGTAATCCGAATATTTTAAAAATCCTACCTGTTTGAACCAGACATGAAAATATTGCGTAAGAAAACAAATCGTAGCGTAGTAAACAAAATGGATCATTTTTACGTTCGACGGTATTCATTTTACTCTAACAATACATATGTACAGGGTGTCCTATTTTCAATGTAATTGGGGGGTTTTAGGTATTTCTCAAATAGATAGAATAAAATCATGGTCGGGACCCTTGGACCGATTTTTGAAACAAATTTAATAATCGAAAGAGCATTTCAATATCTCGAATCGTTTGGGAAATATAGGGTGTTTTTCGTTTTATGCCGTTTTCTTTAAAATCCCGCAACTTTTTTGTTTGTGAATATTTAAAATTTTGGTAAAAACATCTTTTGTGCCTTTTTTTATGTGCAATTTAGTGATTTTTTTCTAACTTAATTTGTTTCCGAGTTACAGACCAAAGTTGCATTTTTTTAAATGGTAACCGTAGTTGGCTATGACTCCATTAATTAGAGATTTCTTTTAGCTTTCTGAAAGTATATAGTTTCATATATTTATCTCGGTAAATAAGAAAATTATAAACGATTTTTTGAAAAACACCTCTTGATCAAATCACTTATGTATAGTATAGTTTCATATATTCAAAAGGAAGTATATTACTATGCGCAGAACTTATTTTAAAACTAAATAAAAATGTTCTCATAGTATTTTATGCCATATTAAAAACTTATTGATTTAGAAAAAAACAACATTTTTATTTTATAACTGTTTTTTCTTATTTTAGGTATTGTTCAAACTGATGTCCATTATGATGTAAACAAACTTCACATCGGCGCGACATACACTCAATTGCCTTAATGAAATGACTAGATGTATGCCTTAAATCTTCAAATGCTGCCCTGGTTGAATTGACCAATTGTTCGTATGTTTCGTGGCGAGTATGATATATTTTATTTTTTAAAAATCCCCACAAAAAGAAATCCCGTATTGAAAGATCTGGAGATCTTGCTGGCCACTCAATAGGTCCGTTATTGCCAATCCATTGATTGTTAAAGTTTCGGTTTAAGTAATCTTGGACTAAAACAGTATTATGACTAGGCGCACCATCTTGTTGAAAATAAACATTTACCCTCTGCGCTAATGGAATTTCATCTAGCAGTTGTGGAAGACAAATGTTTAATATTTCCATATACCTACCTCTGTGGTAAACAAATCTACCCCCCAAAATAAACATGATACATTAAAACCAAATCTACCTTGATTTTGGTGTGCTAATGTTACAAAATTGTTATTTTTTGACCAATATCGATTGTTGTTGCGATTAAAAATTCCTGCACTCGTAATATGACTCTCATCAGACCAAAGGATATTGGGCCCAAAATTCCTATTTTGTCTAATCTGTTCTAAATATCAATTACAAAAAATAATTCGCCGTTCTAAGTCACCATCATTAAGGTGCTGAATTACTCTTTTTTTGTACGGAGTATAATTATAATTTTTTAAGATTTTTTGTACTCTTTTAATCTGGCGAATATATTCTTGTTGGGATGTCTTCGTTCAGGGAATCTTCAATAAAGTAGCTTTGTTATTTTGCGTTTTTACAAATACTAACATTATTAAAGTATTAAACGCACAACCTACCTATTAAAATATGCCTCTGCAGCTTGGTCTGCATTAAAATTACACTGATAGTAATTGCCAATCATATCTAACTTTTCAAAATTTTCATACTTCGTATTATTGACAGCCATCACAAAAAAGTTATTAACTTGAATAATTAATTATTTAAGCAAAGTTTTGAAACAATAAATCTAATCACATTTACGTTTCCACCATTTATTTATATGAAACAACTGCGTGAAATGTCAAATAACTAACAAAGAATGCGTGCAGTAAACAAAGGTTCATAGATGACTTGATCAAGAGGTATTTTTCAAAAAATCGTTTATAATTTTCTTATTTACAGATAAATATATGAAACTATATATTTTCAGAAAGCTAAAAGAAATCTCTAATTAATGGAGTCATAGCCAACTACAGCTACCATTTAAAAAATGCAACTTTGGTCTGTAACTCGGAAACAAATTAAGTTAGGAAAAAATCGAGTACGCCACTAAATTGCACATAAAAAAAGGCACAAAAGATGTTTTTACCAAAATTTTAAACATTCACAAACAAAAAAGTTGCGGGATTTTAAAGAAAACGGCATAAAACGAAAAACACCCTATATTTCCCAAACGATTCGAGATATTGAAATGCTCTTTAGATTATTAAATTGGTTTCAAAAATCGGTCCAAGGGTCCCGACCATGATTTTACTCTATCTATTTGGGAAATACCTAAAACCCCCCAATTACATCGAAAATAGGACACCCTGTACATACATACATATTTACGCTGTTCAAAATGGCTCCAAACAAATGGTCTCACGAAACATTGACTCTCAATGAAACATGTAAAATATTAGACAAGCTTGATAAATCCAGAAGAATCCATCAAAAGGCAGCAAATTTTGGGGTACCTTCCGCCGCCATTTTGTTTCTTGTGACGTCACAAGAACTGCTCACTGGGACACCTTTTCCTCCACTTTTTGTACACGCCCACGTGGGGGCGTATTTTTAACCTTGACGTTGACCTTGGGCTTGGCCTTAGAGTTGGCCTTGTGAACTTGTTGTATTCTAATAAGAGGTACTAATGATTAAACTGCATTATTGATAGAAGCAGATGACCTTGCTATTTTTTAACGTTAACATACGTTTATGTCTACTTCTATCTATCTAACATGAAGTTTTAAAATGTCATTCTGACAAGGATAACTGTTTTTGCTATACAGTGTGATTTTATTTTTCGTAATGAGCGAATAGTTGATATAAAACTGATTACCGGTTCACAGTCATTAATTAAATAACAATCCTAAATATTCAATTCACAGATACCTATCTAGTTTAGTTTTCAGAACAGTAAACAAAGAAAATTATCAAGTCGATACGAAAAGATCCGATATTGATTTTTACATGTTACGACGTTTCGAATATAATTGATATTCATGTATGGCAGTTAATGAACACTTTGAGCATCTACGGTGAATTAATTTAGTTTTTAATTATTGAAGTTAGAGTTATAATAGGTTTTCTAATTTAATCTTTATGTTCATACACTGTACACTTTTCCAATTTTTTCATTTGTATTATGAATTGTGCATTAAATTGTTGAATTTGGCTTTCAAATGAAGTATCGTTATCTGAAATACGTAAAACTTTTTGTTCCCGTAAGATGGCGGAAAAATAAAAAGTTACATAATGAACTGTCACATAGCCAAATTCCTTATAAAATTACCTTTTCTTCAATGATGTGTCGCGCTTAGTATTTTCTCTATTTAAATTTTATTGGTAATAGTAACAGTGGAGAGGGGAGGGGTCTAGGACAGTTGGGGATATGATCCAAATAAAAATAAACCTGTTTTGCATTTGTCTTCAAGATATTCAATCTGTTGCGTTTTTGGTTTCTCACCCTGGACATTTTCTCTTGATAATAATTAAATAAAAGAAATTGTGAAATTATATTGTATTTAAAACATTAGTGCTATTAAATTTAATTACTATCTAAACTTACCTCATCACTAAAATCGTATTCCTTGACAATTTTGAAAAGTTGGCACAAAATTTGTTGATATTCTAAATATTGCCAATCCATTAAATTTTTTCGTTTCATTTCTTGATA